>CAJQZM010041603.1:0-44318 GCA_907164665.1 Colias nastes | reverse complement strand
CCACGCCTGTGGAGTTCTCCCATTAAAGAGGACGGAATTAAACAGATCCGCAAGTTCATTTAGGACCGGAGCCCCTCCGGCTTTTAAGAGTTCCGTTGTTATTCCGTCGTCTCCTGCGGCCTTTCCATTTTTAAGTTGTCCGAGAGCCAACACAAGTTCATGTACGCTTATGTCAGGCAGGTCTTCAGTCTTCTTAGTCACGTGGAAAAGTTAAATTCTGTTAAGAAACGATAAAATATATCAAGCTTTCCTTTAAGGTTAAGAAAAAAGGCAACTAGTATGTGATTAAAATTATAAGCAAAACCATTTTCTTTTTCAAATACAGTATTTTAATAATTCTAAGTGATTCTCCCAATGAATGAATGAGAAGATTCATAAATTTATATGCTTTTTATATTCATCAGAAGCTATTATCGATATTTTATGCATTCAATGCAAGTATTGGTCTCTTTGTAAGCTGTGAGAAAAGTTACATTATTAACACTCTACATAGTACTCACGTGTAGGAATTTAGTTGTATCCAATACAATGCAATCTATTCGCAAAAAGTCGTAATAAGTATTCGGTGGACTACCGCACTGTTGAGTTCAAACGTAGTTCAATAGTAGGGTTGTCAGGTGCAGGAAATTCAGGAAAATGGTCGAATTTGCTAGTGTCTACAGTTTAAGAGAGAGTGTTTGTTTGTATGAGACCGGTTTGAATTTTGTTATAGAATATTCAGACGTTCTCATACAGAATTGAAAATTCAAAACCTTTAAACATTTCGTCATTTTTCGTGATTGATATACAAACTTCGAAACCTTACCTTTATTAAAACAGTAAATATTAATAGAAACATAATATTTATGCAATTAGTAAAATACTAAAGCTTATATTTTGCGTTAAAATTGTGTTAATGCATTTTGGCGCTCATTCAAAAAATAAACTTAAATATGCTTCTCTTTCATTCATGGCAGCCCTAATGCACGTGATAATATTCACAAATGACCTCAGAAGTAAATGATTTTGTGCATACAAAATCGATTCTTCAATAACTGGAATATGTTTGTAAATCAGTACATTGAAATGCGTATTATTTAAGCGTAAACACCGCAATAATCAGCGTCACATTTCATATCAAAATTTGAGTTAACGGCACGTATATATAAATAAAATTTAACATTATTTACATAGCGGATGGCGTTAAGAATTTGCATACATTACTACCACTAGATGCCCAAGAGTATTGATGTGTAAAATGGGTTCATTTACCCCGCACGGATGCAGAATAGAGTTATTATTTACACGGCACACATACGCAATTACGTGTTTGCGACAATTAGTTAGCCTTCGTAATTATTTTTGAACGCTGAGAAAGTGAACGACCCTATTGATTTCAATAAGCCACTTTTACGACTTCAAACCTAGTATAGTTGTATGGCAATAGAGACGTATTCTAAAGACTATTTGCGACAATTAGTTAGCCTGCGTAATTATTTTTGAACGCTGAGAAAGTGAACGACCACGGACCACCCTATTGATTTCAATAAGTCAATTTTACGACAGACCTATCCCTAGTGTACTTGTATGGCAGTAGAGATGTATTCTTAAGACATGGTAAGTAGGATGGTGTGTACGTGAATGTATATGAATTGAAATCAGTAGCCAATGAATTATGAATCAGTTCACACATTTCCATATGCTTTTGAGCTTTTGTGCATGTGTAATAATGCAATTGTAACCTCTAATTTTCTTTAATATAAACACGGAACAGGAGAGACTATGTAATTAATAATTGCCTTAACTAAATAAATAAAGACGTTTTCATAATTATCTAAATTAAAATTTCAAATAGATTTTAAAATGCTTGTAGTAATTACATAATGAACATAGTTATTTACGTTGTATTTAATTGCTCCAATTAAAAGACACATTTTTTACCATGCTTACATACATACAAGTATACCGTACTTACATAGCATAATGAACATAATATTATCTTAAATAACAATTTCAATTTATACCAGTCTCGATAAAAAATATTATTTTCAAGGTGTACCTGTATTTTCATCATCATAAAAATAATCAAATTGTTTTACACAGTTTAAAAAAATACGCTCTCCATATAACATGCAACGATGTTTATCTAATAGAAAATATGAATGGAAAAGCTTTACAAGCTATTTACAAGTATACGATACCTACAACACTGTAAGTTCCTCAATTTCGTCCTCCAAAAATAGTCTTATTGCTAAGCTTATGCTGTAACTAAAGCAATACTCAATATCAATCAGGCAAAAGCTAAGACGCACCGTTATCATTACAAATTGCTCGATTGGTTACGAACTTGCGACGTGTTTATTGTAGTCGTAAGCCTTCCGTGTTGATTTTACTGTACCTAACCGTAACTTAAATAACTATTGTAAATAACGTATGGTGTTGCGGTTATTTCGTACTGGTTGTATAACTTACCTATCTAAATTATGCGCAAAAATAAAAGTCATGAAAATAAAGTATTGGACTGAGCAAAAATAAAATGTTTCATATTCAAACATAGCAGTTAATTCGGTATTTTGTTTTATAGCATTCAAATGTTTTATAAAATATGAGTAATTTTAAAGAACAGTAAAAACTTGATCACGAGGCTGGATGCGAGTTTAGCAGTAGAATTTTCAAAGATTAAATCTTAGGTAGGTACTTGCTTTTCCCCAAGAAAATAATATTATGTTGTTAATGTTATAATCACATTAGTGTAATAAAGGATCATAATAAAAATGTAAACTTTCATAACGAAAGTTAACAAAGCAATAAATGAAAGAAATTTCATTCGTTATTGAGTTAATAATTTCGTTCTTAACATTACCGTTCACTTTCATTACATAATTGAATTGTTCCCAAAATAACTGAAATGTCGTCGGCCATTTTGACATTAATATTTTAAACATTCGAAAGATTTGGAGAAACGAAATCGTAATGAGCGTTTATCAAAAGATTGCTAATTTTTAAATACAATATTAATGTTCTTTTCGGTAGTAATTTTGATATCTTTAAATACAAAACTTTAAAGCATATTATGTCAGCTCTGTAGTTATATTTATCAAGTCCCTACCTATTTTGGAACCGAGTCATAATTAAAAGCTTACAAACCAAAGCTTACATTATAAATCACGTAAAGAAGCTATACCATTAATGCAATTCAACCAATCATTGGCACATACTAATGCGATTATTACGCACGTCTTCAGGTTTTTCGTGTGAAAGAAATAAAACAAGTAGCTCTAAACAGTATAATAATGAGGCATAAGTCCTTCCTCCAATAAAATCCCAAGGGAAACAGGAGACGATCCCGATAGTTAATCCTTATTAACTATAAAAGCATAGACTGGGGAATTTTAATGAGCTATTAGATTACATAACGGACGTACTAAACTGCTGTTTAATAACTTCAATCGATTCTTACTTTCAGTATGAGATTCTCATGATTTTTTTCCTTCTATTATTATATTTTCATTTAACTAGGAAAATGACACTAGTTTGTTTATAAAGTTTAAATATTCTTATATCATAATTATTCAAAGTCTGACCGCCTCCTCGGTACAGTGGTTGACGCGTGAGCGTAACACCGAGGGGTCCTGGGTTCGATTCCCGGTGGAGACGAAGAAAAAAAAATGTCTTGGTCTGGTAGGACACAGAAGGCTGATCACCTACTTGTCCCTAAAGAAAATCGATCAGTGAAACAGATGTATAATGCATCTGCCCCTTACCCCACTAGGGGACATGGGACTTCACTTAATTATTCAAAGTCGCGGCATGGCAATACCATCTCGTCATGGAGTAAGGTGACGATTTTTGGTATCTCAAAGATACCAAACTAAAACAATCTTGCCAAGGTAGTTTCAAACGGAAGATGATACAATCGAAATAAATTGGCAATAAGACAACTAAAACAATGAAAACTTGGAGATTTTGCTTCATGCGAATTAATGGCAGGAAAGAGATTGTTAGTAACTCTATGGTGCTTTGAGGATTTTTTATTAGTTTTTTTTTTATTAAAAAATATAAAATACCGTACCGTATACAAAGTACCTTATATTTTTTTTTTAATTAAAACATTATAAAGTACCTAATTTAAAAATTATAAATATTTATTTGAAAGAGTTTGAACTTATTAACCTAAATTAATGGAAAGGAAACTCATGTTTCTAATTGCTACTGGTGTGCTTAGTAAGGACTGTATAATATAGAAAATATTATATAAGTCCTTACAGTCTTCACAGGTCTTGAACTTACAGTAAAACTATATGCTAATACGATTATGGCACTTTCGTTAACCCTTATTAAAACGCTGGGAGCTATACTTCCCACGTCTCAGATTGAAGTAAATCGTGTTTTATTTTTATATGCTTAAACCTAATGGAGTGTAATATTTATCTACGCAATCTTAACATTTCAGAGAACTTTTTTTCATGGAAACACTTTTCAGAGAATTATTACATGTCATGGTAAACACACGTCAAAGTCAGGTGACGTGATTTTGCCACCGAAAACGACCGTTATTTTTTAGTTTTTTGTGTAGTGCTGAAAAAAAATTAGATAAGTAGATTTGAGTTTTAGCTATGTAAAATTTAATTCACAAGTGGAGTCAGGGCAACTAGCTAGTGTTTGAAAATATTGGTGTCATACTAGGACACTGGGAGCTATAGTTCCCACCTTTCCAACCTTTTTACAAGAGAGAACAGATGACGGGATATATACTTCCCACCAAAAAAAGGTTACTTCCCCCCCACTAACCCCTCTTTTGTGTGTATTTTTGAAATCTACGACCCAAAATTACCTAGGAACGTATCTTACTTTTTTGTTAACTCCTCCACAGGCTCGCGTTTGAATAAGGGTTAATTTTAGCTTCAAGGTGTGGACTGTGGAGGATCTTGTAAATTGTCGAGCACCTATATTGAATTCACTACATAGATATTGCAGTTGTTTACACCTACAGGTTGCCTTTTTAATGAAATTGCCTTTATAAATTTAGATAATATAATTATAATGACACAATATTTACCTCGGTATATGGTATGCTAATGAGACAATATTATATTATATCCAACATAAATCTTTATTTCTATGAAGATTCTTTCAGTAGCGTACAGATTATGGAACAAACATTCGAGATTGGCTCATTGGATCAAAAAATATATAATGTCTAAAATTTTATAACTAACTCTAAAAAAATTCAGGCACGTAGTTCAGTTACGCATTAAAATTATGACTATAAATGCATTATCATTTTGTCACACATTTTGTTACGGTGCAAGTAAAACCGAGCGCCAATTTCTCTATTAACCACACTCAGTTCAACAAACTTAAATATTTCGCTAAGAAAATAAACTTCACGCCTCGAATAACAGTAATTACTTTTTAACTGTAAATTTTGAATAATTAAGTATTCAAATTTAGTTTTATAAGTGCCCTCAAATTTGGGTACTCATGTTTTCAATTTAATTATATGTAACGCCTTGCAATTTTGATGTATTCATTAGTGCACTTATTTGTTAGTACCTACTATATTACTTAATTATAGATACAATTTATTTTTCTGACATCGAATATTAGGTATAATAAATAATAATCGATAACACGACACAAATGTTAAATCAATTTGGAGTAATCCTATACGCTCAGTATACTAGCATTTCTCGACTTATAGTTTTAAAACCGTGACTACAAAAATATAATGATAAAGTAAATAGCAATCGTTTTTATTTTATCTGAACAATATATATAAATATTTTGAATAATAATTCAAAGGAAAACAGTCAAGAGCTTTTAAGATTCTCATAAATATTTAAAATACTTACTAAGCAAATATTTTCAACTACATACCTATTATTACCTACGCATGAAACGTCGATTGCTTGTATTAAATTCATTTGTTTAAAATAAACAGAATATTCTATGACATAGGTACCGATACTAATCATAAAAAAATAACCATGGTGTTGATAACATTTCTCGGAAAAAACGTTAAAAGATTAACATTGTTTGTAAATATTTAATTGTATGTACTAATACACTTTGATACTATATTGCATAATAAAACGTGTAACAATTGAATTTTTGGTATATTATGCAAATAAACTGTGTGATTAATTTAAAAGTGATGTGGTATAGGTACTAGTTAACAATAATTACTTTACCATAGACGACAAATTATCTACTTTACCAGAGAAAACTTCTTACTATAAATTTATTAAGCAAAAGGGTATTAATTAAAAATAAATGAACTATTAATAATTGTCTCAAATGCAAATAAACGCACCTACGAAAATAATGTTTACTTTCGACCGTTGATTCATGATCTCAGATGTTTCGACCCAGACACCTGAATAGAAAAATTCGGTCGTCTCGTACAACATCAGAATACTGATTTCCTTTCCAGATTATAGCTATTAAGAGAGCAATGGATATTATTCCATTCAACTATAAAAAAAAGTGCAAGAATCGTATGGTAATTCGTCTTACTGACGTAGGTTAAAGCAGTTGTTAGTGACAATGTTGTAGCAGGATAATTTTATGAGATTTCATTACAAAAACAAAAGATGCAGATAAAATAATTATGGTTATGTGTTGTATAGAAATAAATTAATTAGTAAGTACCTATATTATTATATTATGCAATTATCATTTTTATTTATCTGCGTAGGCATATTTATGGAATTGCTTTTCGACATTTTTTCGGATTCCCCCAGCAAACTCCGCAAAATACTTGAAGATTTTTTTTTAAACTTATGAATAAGATTTACTGTACACTTATATATACTTTTTTCTATTCTAATTAATTTTCTTTTCTTTATATATACTTAATTAAAAACTGCTTTAACGTTTTTGCATGCTGTGTTTGCCTGTAAGTGTTTGTTACATTTATCATGTTTATTTTTGTGTTTTAAAATTTTTGTAACAGTAAAATGTAAACAAACGTTGGTAAACCAATAAATAAATAAATAAATAAATACGTTGCTATTGTTATGTACATATAACACGCATTAAGAGTCCTTATCGATTTTAGAGTGATTTTTACTTGTTTCTGTAATTCTTTAGACGCACGTTTAACAAAACTAAATTAGTAACAATGTGTGATGATATCTTAAATTAAAGATTCATTCAATATCTAAAATACGTTCGAGACAATTTATTGATATTCATTGTCCAGTTTGTTTAATAGCCAATAACCTAAGGCGTGTTTCAATTTTTTCCATGCGGGACGTTCGTGTCTTTGTATTTTACACGGAATTTAATAGAAGAAGTTTTCTTATAAAATATACTACAGTAAAGACACTGAGACATCCTAAAATATGTTCGCGGCAATTTATGTACTTTTATTGAAAAATTCAAAGAACATCTAAGTTAAAATAGCCTTACTTTGATGAAATTTTATGCGTATATGGCGTCGAATTTCTAGTTCTTACAACAGAGTTAAAAAAAAATAAAAAATACACACTAAATGATAGGTTAATGCTTAAAAATTTGCAATAAAAAAATACATATTATATGTTTTATGAAAGAAATGGAATAATTTAAAGTTCTCTAGAATTTTAGATTATATACGGGAGCGCAAACGTTGTTACGGCAGATCTATATAATCGAATATTCTAGAGAATTTTAAATTATACCATAACTTTCATATAACATAGTAGTTAGTTTTTTTAAACGAGCTCCTAAAGAATTAAAGAAACAAGTCAAAATCACTCTTAAAATCGATACGGCCTCTTAATTATAAGAAGATGCATAAGGCCACCCAGTAAGAACTTGTACCCAGTAACGATTGCGACATCGCGCACACCTGCGATTCCAGAGTATACGGCAATCACCACCACCGCGACGCTGCCCCGCCGAAGACGATGGACACTCTTGGTTCCAACATTGAACCGGAGGGACGTAGTTTAAGTTAGAAATAATTTATAATGTAATTTTTTTTATTACAATAAATTATTAATAAGTAAATTTCGGTTTTTTTTGCGCCTTCGCGGGTCGGTCAATATAATTCTATTCTCAATAAATTGTCCAAATATTTATTATTAAATACCCAGCATAACAGGTATCTATACTGAGTCATAGAAACACCGTAAAATCATTTAAATTCAAATTCAAGCGATATAAGAAAAACAGGTACATGTCTACAAAACAAAATGTGAATAATCTCACTATCGATGAAAATTAGAGATTTTTTATAAAACCATATAAGATTCAGCTCTATCAATGTTATTTAGGTAATCATAAAAAATACCAAATGCCTTAATGACACACTAATTATGATAATAATATTTTTAATTTATAGTAATATTGTGTAGAAATTGTCTCTACATCTCTTCACATTTATGTTAAGTTGTAGTAAACACCTTTAAAAATATTTTTTTCTTAACAAACACGCGAATAGGTAAAGTATGATGATCTAACACCTTCAAGCTTTATAAATGTTGTTACGGCGCAGTACGGAACAGTATATCTAAGTTATTACCATTTTTAATGAAACAATAACCATAAAACAAACAACGAGATCTGCGTATGCAAATACAAGATAAAATGAATGTTTCCTCGCTAACAATAAAATTGTTCCGCCCTGTCTTCGCTCCTCTACGCGTCGTTAATTATAAATCTGTGTTTTTGTTAATTCATCTATGTGTGGTCCAAATGTAAGCGGATTGTTTATATTTTGACTCTACACACAACTCTACAAACGATTACGACAATCATAGACAATTCTTAAGTTTGATATTTAGTTTCAAATGAGGTTTTTTTAAGAATAGAAATAATTTCTCAATTCTAAAGTTTACATGAAAAAAAAAGACGGGTTGCACTCCGGGAGTGCCGGCAGAAGTGAAAACTTGATTATTAACGTTGAGCATGTTTGATATCCATCCGTCTTACGCTTTTTCGATCAGGTCACGTGTCCTGACGCGAGTTTAAGATTTTATACCCATTACAGAAAAAGTGCTCAACGCCGCTAAAGAAGTTTTCACTTCAAAAATTGTTTGAGTTTGAGTTCATTCACCTAATGAACACCTAAAAAAATGAAAATTTTGTCTAAATAAAATATTGTTGCAAGAAATCACTCTGTAGTTATATAAATTGCCTCAACTGTCAACATACACAAGTGCAATCAGTTTCTTCATCCTTTAAACATTACGATAAAAAAGAAAACAAATGCGATAAATTTCTACACATAAAAATGTCCAATACGATCCAAAATGGTAGCTAACCATCGAGCAACTAACACAATAATTGCTAAACATTATAAGCTTTGATTACGCTCCGTTGACCCAATACGGCCGAGTGAAGACTGAATATCGTTCTCTGCAATTAGACAATAATAATTACTCGGCTATTAGACGCGAAGCCTTCCTTGAAACACGTATGTTGCAATGACATAAATTGCCTTCCCTGAATTGCTTTAAACCCCTCAACAATGATGTAGCGTTTATAAAGTAATCAGTACGTTCAGATTAAGCTATAAACAATGCAACTAGCACCTTACAGTAGTCATTCTTCTATTTTTACTACTTAGAATTTAGATGTATACAGGCGGTTTAAAATTTTATGTGACAATCGCTTAGAGGAAATTTATTTTTGGTTACGTTTTAAACTTTTAATTTTAAGGAAAGCGACAAGCAGAAGCAGTTTCTTTCGATTAAGAATTTTAAATTTATTTCTATCGACTCAATAAAAATGCAGTCAAATATTGAAGATCAATTTTCAAAATGAATTCGTACAGCTGACTATTTACTGTAACTATTAATAACATGATAGCATTTTATGAACTCCCTGTATACATGTGTAACAGAACCAATTAGTTATGTATTGCATACATAAATATGAAGACGTTAATCTCGCTTGAAAAACTTGATGACAGAGACTTGAGTGGAGTTAATTGCTATTAACTCCACTCAAGTCTCTGGATTTAGCAAAAACATGCGCTGGTACAAATCTCGTCTTTATATTTAATTTCTTTTTTTTTCTTCACAATCACGATGATCTTTTACAAAGGGTATTGAGTTTTCCAATTTACGGTTTTCATATTTTTTATGAGTTCAGTTGTATGATTGAGTGTAGTTGAAATGGAATTTGTTTTGCTTTACTATAGCTATCTATAGCTGTAGCTGTTAAGAATGAAATAAAAAAAATCTGTGTAGTTCGTAGTAAAAATGTGATCTTTAAAATGTAGGTTACTACTTCAGTGTATGGTACAAGTACTTTTCAATAATATTAAAAGGAACCTTAAATGGATTGATATTGAGCAAATATCATTAGCATTAAAGCTTTTAATGTACCCATTGTGCAAATCCAAAACATTACTATCCGTCTTTATTTCATTACCATATTTCTATTAATTCTTAAAAAACAATCTAACAATTAAATTAGCATGACAAACGGGTCATTCACGAAAAAACGCTCCAATTTGGACCAAACATAACAAGGCCGACACAGTTAGGCGCTTAATAAAACGCATCACGCGCGCGTTACGGATATTTTAATTTTAAGTTCACACGGGCTGCGTGGTTTATTTCAGACATAGCATTAATATTAATAGGCTATATCGCGAATACGGTTTGACAAGCTTGTGTAGCGTCATGCGGTGACATACTTGTGAATGAGCAGTGTGGCCGTGACCTTGTTCTGAGCGTATTGCCAATATATCGACTGTGATATTGTAGTATTTTCGTTTGTTTTTTATACGAAAGTGGACAAGCCAGCTTAAAGATCGCCTGGTGGTAAACGAATCCACCGCGCATAGGCATCTACAGAACCTCTGAAGATGTGTTAGGTACCGATTTTAAAATCACGTTGTCAGATTACGAGTTTATGATTGTGATTAGTCATTTGATTTGCTGGAAAGGGTCGGTGCATGCTGGATTATCGGCTAGGTACTATGCGTTAGCCACTTAGAGCGACCTTACTCCGTGCAGTTGTTGCACTATGTGATCAGCTATTATTTAGACATAATGATAGTCGGCACCTCATTTGCGCTACGGATCGTTATTTTTCACTAAAATTGAAAAACGTCATATGCCCATAAATTGTAACTTTTCGTTCATATAAATTCATTGACGATCTTGCTTTTTCATTCTGAATAAGTATGCAGTTACAACTGGAGCAAATTCGTATTTCGTGGGTAAAATAAATACTGTTTTTAAAAGAACTAAACCACGAATACGTGACTATATAACCGATAAATTCATTAAAGATGAAGAAGACTGAAATTGCACTTCCATTAAAAAAATTAACTATTTTTAACCTCAAACAAACTCTCACGCGCACATGCAAATCAATTATGTAATTGCGCCTACTCGATATCAATTACTGTAATTACATATTAAATTAATTGAATAATTTGTTCAAGATGCTATACACCTATTTCGTGTGAAATATTTGTCAAAACGAGCACGGCAATTGAGTTACAGTTGTAGAAAGTACTTATAGCACGCCCGTATTATGTGTCAATTACTTTTGTGCACGCTACAAATTTTGTGACGTTTATTTCCTTGTTAATATTTCGTATTTATTATTTACAGGAAGTACGTGACGTGGCTGATACATTAAATCATTAATTGAATGCATTGGACTGGTATTTGTTGTTTTACTAACACATATCGCGATGTACATGCAAATTGTTATTGTGTCATCATCGTGCAATTTTTGATCCTTCTATTTTTAGGAATGAGGGTTTATACTTTAGGGCAGATAACCTCTGGTTTCTCACAATGTTCCCGTCATCGATTACTGTGATCTGGATAATTTCCAAGTGAAAAATCTATTAAATTTTTAATAATGGGCCCTTCCCATCTAATCGAAACAAAAAACTTCTAATGAATTATTATTTTAATTTCGTTAAAAATTTCAATTCCTAAATGTACACTCGCGTAAAATCAAACAAGAAAATGTTACGTCTGATTGAAGACGAAAAACTCAACCATAAGTCACCAACAGCCACGGGTATAGGAGTATTACTACATTCTATAATCTTATAGAAACATTTAAAGAATTGTCCAACGGATAGTTATATCGCAAAAACAGTACAAACTTCAACATACTAGCAATACTAGTGATCAGCCGCCGCATTGCTAAGACTTTATAGACTAGAATTACGATTTATGACTCATCTCTTCCCTCGCTATGATCCTTGTTGATCAGGCATATAAAAATAACATAATATGTTAGTTGAGGAAATAAGTGCACTCATTATCATATAAAAATGTAGCTCTTTTAGTAAAATTTTCATAATTGACTCAGTTTTTGATATTATTGATTTAATCTATGTTAAAATACATTATTCACTAATAAATATTTTAACTTTACATAAGTAGGAAGTTATATTATAACACAGATGTCAATGGTCAATAAAACATATTTCTACAAATAAGACAACAACTATTTCACATTTCAATACGCGTAAAATTGCAAGGCGTGCCAATAGATCCTGTAAATAACCTAATATTCTCACACAATTCCCAATGCTTAGCTTCTATTACAGTCACCATATCCCTATAATTCCAAAGGACGATCCCACGGTATCTATAATAATGTCGCTGTTTATCAATCGCTGGGAAAATCTATAATCATCCGTTGATAATATTATACGAGGGGACAGAACTTAATGCCGGAAGAAAAAATTATGGTTATTGCATGTAAATCTTTTGCGCGTTATCGGGATCACGCCAATGAGGTCTTTTTAGTTTTATCGCGTTGGATATTTATTTATTAATTACGTGCATAAATTAAACATAAAAAATAATTATAACTAATTTTGGCGATTTAAAATCGCGACTTTCACATATTAACATTAAAAATCAGGGCAAGAGTAGAGTATTTAATGTTGTTATTTTTTTAATTTACGAAAATATTATAATAATTAATAATTATTATTATGTAGGTTGTGAATTTAAACAGACAAAAGGTACTTATACTTAAGTTACATCAAAACTAGATCCATAACATAATGTGTACAAATACAAAAAAATGCGAAATCAGTTCAGAAGTTTAAAAAAAAGCAACAAAAATACTATCTTCACAGGAATAGGATTTCTAGGCATAGGTATTGTTATTTGTTATTAAAACAGTAGAGTTTAGAAGAACTTATATGCACATTGGCATACATAATTAATCACCTATTTAACATTTCTTACCTACAATTCTGTCACCAATCTTTTTTACATTCTAAAACACGGTAATGCGACTGTTACATTTATATAATTCTGAATATTGAGGAAATGCATTTCACTTTTACGCGGCAAACTGCAAGCAAAACCGATCATACATACACAATGTTTCGGTATCGAATCGAGCTAAAGATGGAATGGCAGGTGCATGTAATCCTGTTTTACGTATTTATGTGAAGAAAAATAGACACTGTTAGTGTTCATTCACTCTGGACCGCTTTAGAATCGAGATGTGGAATTATATCATGCTCGGTGTTTCTAATGATGCCTTGAAAGGAATTTAGGATAAATTATTGAGGTAAATGTTTGTTTAATGATCTAATTGCGAAAAAGCCGCTCATTGTTAGTCTCGCTAAATATTTAACACATGTTGGATTTCTAAATTCATTCAAATAATGAGTATAGAGTTCATATAAAATTTTATTATTTATGCAGCTATTAGAGTCTGATTCGAGCAGATGCGTTCGTTCATTCTTTTCATATTAGAAAATAAATTTGTTTCATTTTAAAGGCATTCAAACAGATCCATCATTATCACACATCGTCTGGTTATTAGGATACGTATTACGCATACCAGAAAAGAACAATAACATACACATCTATTAAAAACACATGTAATTTAAATGATAATGGATAATGCCTTCTTCGGATTAAAAATTTCAATGCGCATAACCGCGTGATGATTCGGCGCCATATACAGAAATAAGTAATAACATATTCAACAATGTTACGTCCATTCAAACCTTAGATTCAAACATTGGTGTACTAATATTTTTATAGTCAATAATTACGCTCAGTGAAGCTGTATGGTGTCATCGACCTTACAGTAGCGCTTGTCTGTCTTATCTCGAGATTTGTCTGCAGATTATCACGCCTGATACCCCATTATAAGTGAACAAAGACTCTCGAAAAATAATTGTTGCAATTAAACGCTTATAATAGTGCTAACCATGGTGTATTGTATACAATCGGCTTTATGTACATGCGATCGTGTAACGATAACGTTTGTAATTGTTTATGTAGATATAATAATGCAGAGAACTTGTTTTTAAATGGATACTTGTTTGGGGCTACAAATTTTTAAATTTTCCTACTAATATTATTAATGCGAAAGTTTGTGAGGATGTGTGTGTATGTTTGTTACTCTTTCACGCAAATACTACTGAACCGATTACAACGAAATTAAGCTCACATATAGAGGTAACTTGGATTAACACATAGGATAGGTTTTATCCCGGAAATCTCACGGGAACGGGAACTATGCGGCTTTTCTTTAAAAACGCGGGCGAAGCCGCGGGCGGAAAACTAGTACAGTAGCACCTCGTTAAGTCGAACCTCGATAAGTCAAAAACCTCCAAATCTCGAAAAAATGTTTTGTTCCCTTCCCTTCAAACCCGAAAACCTCCGTTACTTGAAATCTTGACCCTCTGTTAGTCGAAATTATCAAGTCTCTTCTCTCATGAGTCTCTTCAAGCCATTTTGGTACATATTTTCACTCTATAACTCGAAAAATTAAATTTGACCTCTGTATCTCGAACAGCAACGTTTTATTTTACAACCTTTATAACTTGATCATTTGGAATTTATTACCTCTATTGTTCGAACAAAAATAAGTTACCGACTTTAACAACTTGCCGACAGTGCAAGTACACTATTGTTTCTTAGAAAAAATTTTAGGAGTATACGACAATAAATTTATCCATCAGAAGAAGAAGAATTTTCTGCTCTTTATAGATTAGACAATGCTAGAGAACAACCAAATTATCTAGAGCAAAAAAAAATACTTTTTTAATGCCATATTTTTTATTTTAAACTGATTTGAAATAAATAAAAACATGTTTGTCACCTCTGCAAGTTGAATTTTAATGTACTTTACCTCTCTAACTCATAATTTATAAGAATAAACCTCAAACTCTTTATATCGAATCAAAATCCGCCTAAGTCGAAATCCTCCATAAGTTGAAAACTCTATAACTCGGATTTTTTGGCGTCTCCCTTGATGTTCGACTTATAGAGGTGCTACTGTATATTAAGTATAATTTTGATTACGCTTTTCAAAATATAGTTCTAGAAAGTTATTTAAAACTAGTCTTATTAACACGCACTATCATGATCGTGAAACTTAACACTTGTCAGTACCGATACGATACAGATAAACTAACTCTAGAAGCAATAATAATTATTTATATGACTTGTATAAAATTATTTTAAGCTTACATCTACTTTTTCACTTAATATTATTTGGAACTACTTGCTTCGAGTTTGTATTCATGTCAACGTAATTAGATAATTGTTTATGATTCATGCTCTAAGATAACATTGAATGTCTTTACCGAGAAGAATCTGCGAGAAACTTGTATTGATAGTTTTCTTTATTTCTTCAACTTCATAACTGTAGAGTACAGTTGACTTACTCAATTAAAAAGTGATAATAACAAATCAATTCAAAATTATATGTTTATTATGTGAGATATATAATATGTATCAAGTAGCCAAAAATATTATAGTACCTACCTAGGTAATCAATTTTAAAGTAATAAACATAAGTGTCATGTTCATCATAGTTATATATATAACATAAATCTTAAAGCAATACAATAGGTACTATGAATAAAGTAAAGAAGACTTCAACGAAACCTCTTTCAAAGTTTTCTTTTTATTTTTTACATAAATTTTCCTTTACCTTAATCTTCAAAGACAAAAGAAACCAGCTTAAATTCGGCACAGCTAAGATTACTAAGAAAAACGAATAAAATTGTCTCATTATTAAAATGAACACGATGGTACATTTGTTCAATTACTTTGTCACGAGAGCATGTGTGTTTAGAAACCACGAGGAGAGAGTAATCACGTAACAGATTAATTTTTGCAAAGGTAATTAGGTAATTAGATACATACTATTCGCAATTCGAATGTAACACTTTCACCAACCTTTGTTGTACTTAATTGAGTGTCGGGATTTTTTATGCAGCCGCATCACAACCTACCAAGTATCATGACTTAATGCAATGTACGCTACGAACCTTCAATTTTGGAGACATTGGTTCAAATGATAGATTGGTTTATACCTTTGCCAAGGTCTTATTTATAAGGTCTCTTTTTCCATTATAGAACAAGGGAGAAGGATTCCACGTCTCCCTTTTTTAGAGCCATGGTTGCTTTAACTTTAGTCGAAGTCTGTTTCGTCTTGAGTGTTCGATTATCAGTCAAAATTATCGTTATTTAAATAGAAAATAACCGAATGGTTTTCTATGCTATATATTTTTTTTGCATCTATTATTGAGAGAACATTGTTTAATTCAATCATTTACTGTAAGAAGATAACGGCCACACTTTGATAGGATTTGGTATGAATGCTACAAAAATTACAAAATACGTGTGAGGTCCGTTGATTCAGATGTCAAGATTTACAAAATAATATGATGAATTATCAATGTATTATTTTTGCATTAAGGTTATTAAAGATTGATTTCCATGACCATACAAGCTTATTTTTCCATTCATTTCAATAATCAAAAATATTACCAAATAAGGGCCATTAAACCAGCATTACAAATTAACACAACGAGAATTTCCTAATATTCTTTATTCATTCATATTCTACATGTAAGTAATCATTAGGTAATTATTCTTTTTTCTTGCAACATTGTATTGCTGCTATTGACAAAATTAACAGGTTTCTTTTATATAGAAATCAGCTTATTTAATAAATTTTACATAGTACCTACCTGTACATACTATACAATTATACATATAACATTAAGCCCAATGATTTAAAAATATGTTATTCAAACGCAGTCATGTAATCCGACATTGATGTTTTGAATAACTAAACGTGATGTCCATTTCACTCTTTTATTACAAAATAAAAGTGCTCGATCATGAATCACCCACAAATGTACTTAAGTGACCGCAACAAAGGGGCAATTTAAATAAATTAAACCGTTTTCGCCTTCAAGCGGCGTGTCAAAAGTCAAAACATTAGCCGAGACACCAAATTGTCTTCTATATTGCGTTAGCGAAAGTGTTTAGACAAAACCAATTTAACACCAGAGATTACAGGCCATTCATTCGTAATAGTGCCCGGAAAAAATGGGAAGTTTTTATGAATGAAGTTCGCGTGATACGGAGTCACAATAATTTGGTCGCATTGTACTTCCACGCTGTATAAGAGCTACGGATATGGTTAACAAATTACTTACTTTCATTCGATTAGTCGTGATTTGCTGTACTTTTTGCGCGCCGACCTTTGCGATGTTTAATTATTTAAACTGTTCGTGATTGTTGTGTGATGATCATGCGGAAGTAATTACAACTTCGCCAATCGTATAGAAATGCTTAACGTCAGCTGGTTTCCATTTGTCATGGTGTATACCAGATTGATGTCTACATTGTTGGATTATAATTTCTCTTATTTTGTTTGTAATTGGAATGATGGTGTTTCACGCTTCACTTTGTTATGAAAAAGAATTAAAAAGTAATTAAACGATTTTTTTCATACCAGCATTTATAGTATAGACACGCATAACCATACTTTTACATTAAGCTATTTAAATTATTATTATTGATTACTTTTGTACGTAACACCTCGCAAGTACTGAAACTATTTAAGTTGCTTGAAATTAGATTTATGATATTAAAAAGCAATAGATTACTAATGCTTATTTTATATCATGGATGGATTCGGATTTCAAAGATTCAATCACGTCCGCTACACTCAGCAACGACTTTCGAGTCATTATATCACTTAAATACCTTATTACAATGCAGTAAAAGCCTTTTTCCTTCGCTGACCACGACATTGCCGTTCTGCACCAAAAAATTGCTAAAGCACTCCTAAGAATGCTAATGTAATTAGACATCTGAAAGCCATCGGAATATTGAGAAGGTATCTAATTACAATTCTTACGGAGCTATATTATATAACGATAAATCTCATGTATATCAAGTATCATTCTAGTGTTACTTTGGCACATTTTATCACACCTGTCACTAATTATTTTTAATTAGTATTATGCAATCATTTTATATTTGTCTTTACCAAACGTTATTTTTACGAACCAAGTTCTCGGGCGTTTACTCCGAAGCATTTACAAGATACAAACTTGCTCTCTATTTTTAGCCTTATCACGAAGAAGAAAATATTATGTTAATTATAACACTAGCTGTGCCCCGCGATTTCACCCGCGGGCAAAACAACTGGCAAATGCTTTCATTCCCTGTTTTAACCCTTTAACAAATACAATCCCAAAATATATTAAGTATTTAAGCCCTATAATATTATGTGCCCAACATAAAATGAAAATCATTGAACGTGTAAATTGAAATTATAAAAAAAATATGTATGAAGCAATAGTCTTTAGATCTGGAAGTAGTTATAAAGAAATAAAACTCAATTTGTTTAGCATTATGGTGAAGCAAGTTTTGTATTTTAGCGCATGTTCTCTATAAAAGAAAATGAAGCCTATGAGAATCCTATTTATCATATTCATTGCTTGAGTTTTTAATAAGAACTTACTGTTCTCTACCTTCGGGATATTAATTAATTTCCTAAAATACGAAGTTCTAATAATAATTTAATAAACAAACGCAAATTGCATGATATATGTAATTGATTCTTATAAAGGTAAATGAAATAAGTTTACAGCACAAAGATGAAAGAAATACTCGTTAATTCTTTGATTTCTTATTTACAACCACAATTTAAGCATCTTTAAATACCTATATCTTGCTATTTGATCATGATATGGAAAACGCCTTTTCTTCTGGGATCACATTAACTTTCCGCTTTTCAGAAATAGGTAACCACAAAACCAAGCTAATCAAAGTAAAATTAAATGCCACATAAAGTTTCCTATATGCGAAAATGTCGCATTTCAATTTCAATGACTTCCTGAACCATAAAATCTATTTATCACCAGCCGGCAATTTTCTCAAATAAGCTGAAGAAATAAATTTAACATTCGCAGTTTATGTCCAGTCTGTTATTACGCCGTGATACGGTTTTGCACGGACTAGAGATATCTTCACCGTTAGTTTATGGAAGAAAAGGAATAACCGATCTGAAAATACTATGCCTGAAAGAGTTTTTTTTTTGTATAAATTTTTAAAGAATAGAAAGTTTTTTTTGTTTTTAGAACTCGGTCTTACGAGTACTTACATCAATTTTATTTTATGATTTATTATTTTAATAAAGAAAGCAGTGGCGTGCCTAGGGTGTAAGGACTGGGCAAGCCCAAATTTTTCGAAGTGTTTGCTGGGTACCCTTTTCTTGAATTAGGTATACACTGTGTTACTAAGTAGGTACCTATGTTCGTTATAAAACTTATAAAAAATGTGAACATACCGAATCAAATCTTCTAAATCTTCACGCGCGCCCGCAAACAGTTGAGTCAAACGTTTACCATTATAATACAATCATATTAAAATCTATATCTATAAATTATATAAAACTGTATGACATTATATTATAAAATTGTACAGATCATTTATATTCTAATTCAAAACGCCGATCTTTCTGAAGGAAATATTTTATAACATCGGAATAGAAGTAGGTACTTAGGTGATTGTTTTAATTCAATTAACAGCTCTTTCTCAATGACAGTCATTGTTAATTCAGAAAGGCGTTCTTGGCCTTGTGTATTTCTTAAATACGTACCTACCTACCTATGAATTCGATTTAACGCTGAGAAAGCACGCTCCGTGGAAGAACTAACTAGGTACCTACTAGCAAGAATCGTAAATACCAAAATATGTGCAAGTTTCATCAGAAGGCTTCTTCTAACCAATTCTCATTCATTAAATCGATTAATTCGTAAACATTACAATTAAAATTTGGTTTATGTGACTTACTGCACAAATCGGGAGTTGATTTTGATGAAGAAATTTATTGTTGTTTTACAGTAAAGTTTAATGATTTTACCTTTCCCCGCTGAGCACAAAGCAAACCATCACAATTTACAATACAATCTGTGTCGCGACACTTATTTTATCACAAAATTCGAAAAACTTAACCTAAATTACACCGATATAATCACGCGCTAAACTATACTAACAATAATATTCACGACGTTCGTTCGCGCGACGCGCAATCGTAACTATCTTCACACTGTTAAAGCCCGGCTTTGTTGGCCATAGAAATTGCTATAGAATTCTATAGATAGGTATGTAGCTACTTCAACGAAATTTCATACGTTAGAAGAGATAAGCGCAAAGCCCGGTAAAAGCCCACGAGTGCAAGCGAGAAAACTATATGTCACTCAAGAAGGACACCGCACTGTTTATACAAAGTACGACCTTATTTAAATAGCAAGAAGGATGAAATTAAAAAGTTTGACTCGAATTCGACATTGTTTGTAGGTGAGTTTTCATTGAATTTCGGAGCAAATTTTGAATTGCTCGTTGCGCGCGAATATTCAAAAGTGAATTTGGGTATTTTCCTGTCTCGTAGCGAATTCCTTAGGCAAGCCGGGCTTTTCGGCTTGTATGAACGTACCGCCACTGAAAGAAAGGATATTTACTTAGGCTCTATAATAATCTTCTAGTATCACTACATAGTATAAAACAAAGTCGCTTTCTCTGTCCCTATGTCCCTTTGTACGCTTAAATCTTTGAAACTACGCAACGGATTTTGATGCGGTTTTTTTTAATAGATAGAGTGATTCAAGAGGAAGGTTTATATGTATAATAACATCCATTAAATAGTGGAGAAGTACTGTTTTTTTCGAGGTTTCCAATGTGATGTCGTAAAAAATTACATTTTTTCCGCGTACATTGCAAACGCAGGCTGAACCCTACGAGTTTTATCAAAATAATGTACTAAGTATTATACACATTGAAAAGGTCTACAGAAAAGTCCGCGATGGTATATGTCTATCTCTTATGGATAACCCACAATAACTTTTTTTTTGTCATTTACTTTTTACGACAAATAATGGCTAATTTTCGAAGCGATTTTAACCAATACAGCATTAATCCTTAACCAATTAAATACCTTGAATACATTGTTCATTTAATATAGATCTATATGGCCCTTTACACCGTATGATTTAAGTGAATATTTTCGAAGATATTACAGATTTAAAAATTGCGGGACGTAGCGTTTGCGGCGGTACCGCGGCCGTCCGGTGCGGGTCGCTATGTTTTTATATACAACGTTTACAGTTTTTCTGTAGTGTATTTAGTATCAGCATTGCACCCGTGCGAAGCCGGGGCGGGTCGCTAGTTTTATAATATTTTAGAGATGTTATAATTTAACAATTTTGTTAATGTACCTATGTAACTTACGTAATAAAAGCTGCTCAATATTCTCATATCAATTCAAGTCAAGAGAGTATATTTGCGATTCATTGAAAATTATATTTTTTGTTTTATAAAGTAGGGATGGGATGAGATGTTCCAGATGGGATTGAACATATTATGCAATTTTAAGATATAAATACATAATATAGTACGTGCATCAAATTAATTTGTCCATAGGTAAGCATTCTCAGTTATTTTAACATGCATATAATTTAATGGTTGCGACGGATTTTCTCCGTTGCATCGATATTATCTAAAAATGTACGTTACACTTACACAGCGTTATGTTTCATTAAAAAAATAACGGACGCCAATTACCTTAATGCTTTGCTTTGAACTCGAATTAAGTTCATGCTTTGTAATATCTTTAATCCGTGTACAAACTGTTTTAGCCAGCAGCTAAATACGCTAACGGTTACCACGTAAATATATAAGCTTATATACTAATCATTATCATATTAAAGCGTCAATAACACCATAACACCACAATATACAGATACATACAGTAAGGAAACTTCATACAAAATGTTCGAAATGGCTCCCCCCCCATCAAGCGTGTTTACAAGGGTATTGAGGGGGATCGATAGTAGCGGGTGACACATCCAAAGATTTTGAATATAGTATGGAAAAAAGTTTAAAGTGATGTCAATTCACATTAAATAAATATCGATTGTTTCAGTTTGTAGCCCTTTCAATAAATATATTTGTAAATACCATATCTGACTACAAGTTAAAAAGAGACTATTTTTTAATTTCTATAGATATGGCAGTATGAGTTTTATATTATGTTGACATATTTTCTATCAAAATGATAGCTACAAAAAGTACCTATTAGGAGTCCAGTCTGTTTAAAGATCGCATCTATTTTTTACGCAATCTAGAAGAGCACGAAAATATAAAAAAAGGAAACCTTAAAAAAATCTTGTTTAAATTTATGTGCATAATTACGTAAATATTAGGGAAGAAAAAGATAGATATTATAATTATTGTATTTTTATCGATACGTGGCGTCTCCACTTTGTCAAGCACTAAGCCTGTCAAACTATTTTCTTTTTCTTCCTAAAACAAAAAGGTAGAGGTTCTATGCTCGTATAATAATAATTTTAATTTATTTTTGCATATTTTGTGTTTTTAATTTAATTTAATTTATCGTTTTAAAAATAATTTAGTAGGTATACCTACATACAAGTATTTATTTATTTATTTATTTATTTAACACTTTATTGTGCAAGAAACAAAATATACATAAAGGTTACAAAAAATAAGATTAAAATGCACAAAGGGCGGCCTTATCACTATGCAGTGATCTCTGCCAGGCAACCACGGGGAGAAAGGCAAAGAAGCGCAAAATGTTGTAAAACAAATAAAACATATTTTTAGAATAGGGTAGAAATAATAAAAGAATACAATAAAATATATACACATGTTATACAGTACATGATAAAAATACGTAAAAATGAACAAAAAAAAAAAAAATTAAAATAATAATATTAAATAAATATATGAAATACAAATATATATCATAAGATACACATACATACACATATGCATACTACATAGTAGTAACTATATAAATATTATATATATATATATATAAATAAATAAATATGTCTAAATAGAAGTATACTACATAAACTAATCCGAATTATTGGCAGTTAAGAGGAAATGATTACGGACATGATGTTTAAAAGAGGATAAGGAAGGAGCAAGTCTGATTTTTAAAGGTAGGGAGTTCCATAACTTGACGGCAGAGACAGCAAAAGAACCCGCATAGAAATTGGTGCGATGAGAGGGAATACACAAAATAAGTTTATCAGCTGATCGAAGAGAGTAGTTTTCGCATTGTTGAAAAATGAAGTTATTCTTAAGGTAGGAAGGAGTGGAAGGATCGAAAAGGATACGGTATAGTAATTGAAGGCAGTGGAGATGATGACGGAGGCGAATAGGGAGCCACTTGAGGCGTCTGCGATAGATAGAGACATGGTCGAATTTGCGAAGGCCGAATACAAATCGAATAAAAAGATTTTGCAGACGCTCAAGTTTCTCCATATTCTCAACCGTAAGGTCAGGAAAACACACATCCGCATAGTCAAGGATAGGGAAGAGAAGGGATTGAGCTAACATAATTTTTGTTGGAATAGGCAAAAAGTTACGTAGACGCCGAAGAGTACCCGATGCCGCATACACCTTACGACTGATCTCTTGTAGGTGGTGAGACCATGATAGTGTTTGGTCGAGATGAACACCTAGATTTTTAACCACCTTACAATAAGGAATTGTGACTCCACCAAGGCAGACACTGGGTAAGGCGCCCCAGTCAATTTCAGAAACGAGATACGGACTTCCCATGATAATCGCGTGACTCTTTGCAGGATTGATTTTTAGACCGTATTCGTCACTCCAATTGACCAGGGTTACTAGTTCGGCATTGATATGATGGATAGCACTAGGTAAATTGTTAAGCGAGGCCTGGGTGTAGATTTGTAAGTCGTCAGCGTACATATGGTAGAGAGAAGTGAGGCGCGAGGTTAAGGAATTTATAAAGATAGAAAAGAGGAGAGGTGACAACACGCCACCCTGCGGCACACCAGCGGAGACAGCAGCCCAAGAAGATTGGGTGTCACCCATCAGAACACGCTGCCGCCGGCCACGCAGGTAATTACGAAACCAGTCAATCACCGAAGTTGGGATGTTAATCAAACGCAGCAGACTCAGCAGTATGTCAAAGTCGACTGTATTAAAAGCATTGCTGAAGTCTAGAAGAGTAAGAACTGTAAGCTGCTTATTATCCATCCCTGCACGAATGTCGTCTGTTACCTTCACTAGAGCAGTAGCTGTGCTGTGGCCAGAGCGGAACCCGGACTGGAAAGGACTCAGGATATTGTTGGAGTTAATGAAAGTGGTTAATTGTTGATGGATAAGGCGTTCAAGGACTTTGGAAAGGAAGGGTAAAATAGAAATGGGACGATAATCGGATAACAATTTAGGACTAGATTTTTTAGGTAGAGGAATAATGTGGGCATCTTTCCAACAGTTAGGAAAGGTCCCGGACGAAAGAGAGAAGTTAAGGATATGGGTAATGGTGGGATTAATTATATCGAGGATAGGGATGATCATTCTACGACTCACAAGGTCACAGCCGGCAGCGTTAGAGGCGATGGACAATATGCTTTTCTTAACATCACAATCGGTGAGTTGACTAAAACAGAACGGGGGAAATTCTGGAGTTGGAAGAGAAGCAAGGTTATCTAGAGTGATTTGTTTTAAAGTATTGTTGATATAAACTGGAGATGAAAAATGTTTATTTAAATTATCTATATTGACATTGGAAGAGGACAAAGTATGGGAATTTTTACCAACTCCTAGACTTTTTAGGAAGTTCCAAATTTTGACAGAGTCGCCGTTCTCGACAGATGAATGGAAATGGCGTCGTTGTGCGTCTCTACACAATATGTTGCAACGATTACGGATTGTTTTGTATTTCTCCCGGGCATCGTCTGTTTTTGCAGATTTAATTTTGGCCTTAGCTCTATTTTTCTTATTTAAAAGTGATTTAAGGTCAGGAGAAAGCCAAGGAGCTGGAGTATGTTTCCTCTTCACAGGTCGAGAGGGTGCGTGTTTATCGTATAGGCCAATTACAAGATTATTAAATAAGGAAACCTTCCCATCGATGGATTCGGCATCAACGACACTCTGCCAATCACACAGCTTAGCATCAGCAGAAAGCTGACTTAGGTCTATCCCAACAAAATTACGTAGCATAATAGTAGAGGGTTTGAATTTAGGAGGACGAAGGTTATAGGACAGATAAATGAGATCATGGAAGGAAAAAGCGTCAGCAGGGCATTGACCGTACTTAGCTACAAGACTAGGTGAAGATACAATCATTAAATCAAGGAGGGAGGGATTACAGCCGGGAAAGAAATGGGTAGGATTAAGTGGAAGAACCTGGAGACTGTGGGAGTTTAGGAGAGAGAGTAACTTCTTACTACGGCTGTCGCCTTTTAATAGACATGTGTTGAAGTCACCCATAAGGATTAAATGATCATATTGGGGAGAATAGAGGTCAAGGAGGTCTTCAAAACTGGAAAAATAATCGATGGAGAGGGAAGGACTATAAAAAACACCGACAAGAATTTTGGAATAGGGCAGATGGACTTCAAGGAGAATATTTTCGGTGGAATTAGGGGGCGGGGGTTGCGGAGAGGAAAATACTAATTTATAGGGAATATGGGAACGGATGTAGATGGCAACTCCACCACCGCCTCTCACAGTACGGTCGTTGCGAATAAGGTTGAAGCCGGGAAGGGAATATGCGGATGAAGGAAGATTAGGCTTGAGCCAGGATTCAGAAATGAGGATCGCGTGTATGTTGGTGGAAAGGAATGAAGTGAGTAAATCAGGAAAGTGGGCAGGAATGCTTTGAGCGTTAATGTGTACAACATTAAAGTTTCTCGGGACATCCAGGAAAATAGAGGAAAGAGTTATATCAAGAGGTGGCGGAGACACACTACGAAAACTATCCTCACTGCTGCCAAGAGAATCGGAAGTATTGTAAATTCTGGTTTAAAATAATTATTGAATATATGTATAATACAAATATCAAGCATTATAAATAATTTAGGTACATTAAATAGCCTTCGGCGTCCATAACAAAACTAGATTTCGAAATATAGCACTGATAAAAACGTATTTACTTTTACAAGCTGTATTAATTCGGATTGTTTCTTCTTGTAAATTCATATTTAGGCTACACCATTTTTGTATTTTAACGGGTTTTAATCTCCAAATTACCACAAAATCAACTGTGAAAAAAAGCAAACAGAAATATACAGGCCGAATTGATAACCTTCTCCTTTATTTTTCAAGTCGGTTAAATATCAAAAAGTAACAGCCCTAGAGCTATACGTCATAATTTCATGGGGGGGGCTTAGTTTCCTAACTGTATGTACGTAGTATATATCTGTCAACTGTGATAACACCTTATCACCATTCCGATAAAATTGACAATACATTAGATTCGATTAAATGAAAATATGAAATGTATTATTCCATATTCACGTTACCGTTTTGTCGATAATCGATTAACAAATCGTTTTACGCATATTTCCGTGAAAGTTTGTCGGTGCAAGTGACGTAGAAAGTGATTATTCGGGGACGCATCCGATTTGTGTGACACATTATTGGATGGATCGATTTTTAATAAAGCATTTTCTCGCGTGTCTAATCTCAATGAAGTGTTGTATCGAATCGGCGCTAATAGCAACACAAATGCCTATCGATATAGGAAAACGAATTAGATAATCTCGGCCCATTTCAAGTCAGTATTGTACAGCGTTTGCTGATAGAATATAAATTTAATTTGTGGTTGAAGATGCAAGACGTGCGGTTGCTGATCTTGGAAGTAGACTAGTTATGAATTTGTTTATGAAGGATTCATATGCGAAAGGAATTTCTATGAGCTAAAAGAATTTTACTTCGGTATGTATTATATTCATTATTTTTCTACGCGTAATGTTGAATGGTATTTCTTTATGATTTACCTGTTTACATTTAAATACTAAAGTTAAACCTACTGTTTTTATGAGAACAACATGACTATCATGACCACATTATAAAAAATAATAAATACGACATCTGGTACATACAGGACATCAGGACAAAGATAGGTTCTTATTTTGGGAATTAAACCGTAGAAATAAATATACTTACCTACTTTATTTTTTCAAATATACAAAATTATGAAATTCTATTTAGATTTTTAATGGATGGATTATTTAGTATCATCGAACGTTCGTATAGTATAAACTCTACTATTTCCTCAATGACTATTTCTAGACTGTTCTGTAAAAAAGAATCTACCTAGAATTTGACCAAAATAAATATGAAATTATTGGTAGGTACCTATTACAGAAAAATTTCATTCATTTTTAAGTTATTCATTTGCATTTTGTTTTTTCATTATATGTAATACTAGCGGTCCGCCCCGGCTTTGCCCGTGGTACATATTTCGCAATAAAAGGTAGCCTATGTTCTTTCTCAGGGTCTAAAGATTGTCTGTGCCAAATTTCATCAAAATCGGTCCAGTAGTTTATGCGTGAAAACCATACATACATACATACATACATAATTACAAACCTTTCCTCTTTATAATATTAGTATAGATAATTTTTTTTTTAATATTTAGCTTCATACAAATAGGAATTTAAGCACCCATCTTAATATTCATCGAATAGAAAAATATCTTCTATTTAAAAATACTTGGGCAAAGGCGAATCTAAGATATTCGAAAGGCGAGCTCTTAACTCTGAAGAAATTTATTGTAAACTCTGCTTATTTGCATTTGCAGCATATAGTATATACGTTTTTACTTGGATTGCAGGCGTTTATCTCTAATTGCGCATATAATACCTATCGGTTCAAGTTAGGTGAGGCCGTGTTCCGGATTACTACTGAATAAACTTGGCCAATAATTCTCAGACTCCGATATGCTAAATAAGGCGTTTCGGAATTAGATGAAATGCAGATTTCCTGAAACACGCTCGGAGTACAGTTTCAATTTACGTGGTTTGCTTTTTAAATGTTTAAGGTTTTGTGTTGGTAAAACGGACGGTGTTGATAAGATGAAAAATTTGATTAGATTTATGATAGTAGGACGTTATGTGCAAAATTAAAATTAATGTTTGCTCATGCCATAATTTTTTTGTTTATTATTTTATGAAATCTCTCGTTTGTAGAGAGTACAGTATATATTTTAATTAATAGATATAATAATATGTTCTGTTATATTATTAGAATAATTGTATTTGTGCAACTTTATTTTACGTAGGTACCTTACGTGATATATTTTTTGTTAATTTGATATTTTATGATTAATGATAGTAATTATGCATTTGCATTTATATATAAGCAAAAAAATATGTAAAAATTGATTTTGGATTTAATGGTTATATTTTAATTTAAAAGAATTGTGTAAAAAAATATTTATATGTAATATGCTTTGATTTTATTAAAAAAAGATAGCATTTATATTGTATTGTTTTTTTTTTCTATACTTATTCAAATTATTCACACCTTTTTATTTATTTTTTTTCAGAAACAAAACTTTTTACTTACCGATGATCAAGGCCGCAAACACGAAAAATAAAAGAGAAGAAAAAAATGAAACACAATTCGAAATTCAAATTCACTGACACAAGACACGGATGCGTAGTCTGCGTGTGAGCGCAACGTTCGCGCGCACGTTTACGTACTCGCGATTCGAGTGGCGCGCCGCGTGCAATGCGCGCGTTTATACGTTGACAAGGGGTGCATACACTTTCGCTGAGACTTCATTTCGGGGTTGGGATCAGCACCTGTGCCCTAAGGCGGAGGGCAGATGTATTGTCTAATGTCAATCTTGACGTGCTAAAAGACCAACGGCAATTATGGTGCGACAGTAATAGCTAATTACGTGCGTTAACTAATAACCGTAATAACTTATGTTTATATGCGAAGAAATATATTGCTCTGAGACTATAAGGAAGTTGGCGAAAGTGTGATGATTACAAATATCTATGAAATATTAGCAGTAAGTAGATTAAGGAAAATAGAACACAAAAATGTGTAGTCGTGCCAAAAGTAAAAGTTGAAGATAGGAATAGGATATTACGAAATATCTTTAAGCCTAGAATACCTGAAGGTAGGTATGTAGGATTTCTGAAACCTTAACTTGCTATGTTCTTAAAGATTAGTTTAATTACTATCAACCAACCTCTTAAACTATCAATAAGTATAAAATATGTACATTGTACCTACATTAATATTGTACTGATAGGTATGATACTATTAAAACTGCTACGCACTGCAGCAAAATGTCTAAATTATTTTTATCAGAGCAAATGCAACTTTTATGCTTTATAATCATGATGTACATATTTAAACTAATTGGGTAATTAAGAAAAAAAGTGAGACGTTTAAAAAATACAAGCACTTACATTCTGTATGATATTTGTTCTTTGTTTTACAGCTATACAATAACGACATGTCAAGCAGTTAAGGATGTTATTTGTAAAAACAACTTGTGAATTAGTTTGAAGATTAAGGAGATACTCGAAATTGGCTTGACTACAGTTTCAATAGGGTTAAGTAAATAATCGACTATTACTAATCTTTTGACTCTATTCATCTTAGGTATATACAAAGCTTAAAATTATTTGAATGGATGT
This sequence comes from Colias nastes, assembly GCA_907164665.1. Classification (NCBI taxonomy): domain Eukaryota; kingdom Metazoa; phylum Arthropoda; class Insecta; order Lepidoptera; family Pieridae; genus Colias; species Colias nastes. Next base: position 14,623 of record CAJQZM010041603.1, on the reverse strand, counting down.
GACGATGTTTACACTTTTTTCATGCAGAAACTTCTTTACATTTTTATTTTTTATTAGTCTCAACAAGGTGCGCTTTTTTACAATATACCTTGTGGTTCATAGGAACATTTTGTCAATTTTCTATAAATAGTATAGTAGGTACTACTAGTGAAAACTTTTTTACAAAAAAATAACATTTTCAATAATTAATTCAGTATAAAACTTACCACCTCAGTTCATAATTTCTTAATTCACGTTGGTAATTACATTGAGTCTAGAATAATATATAAGTAATTCATCTTACACTCTTTTTTAAAGGCTTGAAGTAGCAAAGAATAATATCCCATCCCATACCATGTTTTTCAAAGGCTAAATAATTTGTGAATACAGAATCGAATAAAGATAGACTTGATAAGGTAAAATATTCTGGTGTTCTAGACACTAGCACAATACTTTAATAGTACCTAGCTAACGCTAACACTAGTTTAAACAATATCTATTAGTTCATAATGTAATCATTTATTGGAATTATTGTTTTGCATCCGGCTTTAACCATTAGATACTTTATATATAAACCCATACAATTAAGTGCATGTTTCTTCAGATGTTTATAACATGCTTGGTGCTATAAAAATAATAGCATTGTTAGAAATTTAAGATCGTATCAGCGAGATGAAACGCCATACATAGTCTACTTTAGAAATGAGAAGGCTTTTAACTTTTTGTGTTACTTATCGGATCTAAATTAACGTAATTTCTTAATTAGAGCATAATTCAGTGCGTGTATTAATTCGTATGTAATGCACGCACTTTATATTAATAATTGAAAGAAACTATATTTTTTGAAAACAGCGTAAATAAATACGGGCCAATTATAGAGTGAAAAGTAAATCTTATTTTTATATTAAGTAATTATTTAAACCTTCCACGCGATTAATTTTGGGAAGATATATCATGCATGCAGTTTTTGAATTTTTTAGAGTAAAAATACATAAATTGTTAACTAATTAGACTTTCGATTTAAGAGCATATTTACATTTCGGGCTTTTATCCGAGGACCGACTAGACCGAGGTCTTCAAATCAAATATGCACTGCACTGTTCATCACTGCGCTACAAATTTACTGCTCTATGAACAGAAGTTGCGAATTGAGTACTTGATTCTATGAACTTTTGATTTAATATTCTTCCTGTGTATAAGATTACATTTAATCAATTTGATATCTAATTAAATTACAGCGGGCTGTCAGTCAGGTATGAAATGGTTCTCATCATTATAGGGATGAAGACCCATAATTACATGGCGTAAAGTTACCTATATAGAACATAAAGTCCCTTTTTATCTGCACTGCTTAATAAAGTGGTAGCAATTTATGATTTATATAATTGATATCTCATTAAAGTAGCATTTAATTAAATTTTATATTTTAACATAACTTGATAAATAAATGTTATGAAGTTAGTGAAATTAAGGGATGAGTCAAATCAGATTTTAATAATTTATCTATTACTATAAATATTAAATATTTATTATCTTTAATTCAGTTTATTTAACAATTTCCTTGAACTATATTGGTCAGGCGATATCTACGATTTTTTACCCATCCCTGATTTTAATTCAAATCTTTCCACGTACTCGATATTATTTGTTAAAACAAAACAGTATCGTAGCTATGTAAATTTCCGCCCCTTTCCACTTAGTAGCCCAAAACACAAATATGACTTACGAAAAGATAAAACAAAGACTTCTACTCGTTTGACCGAGACGAAATCTCACCCCATCTAGACCAAATATTTATTTTTGTCACGCGCTCACTCCAAATTTGTTTGTTAAAATGCAAGTAGGATCGTAGAATCGATCAGATAGCTCTGGGTCATCGAGATATATGGTATTAAAGTAGACAGTGAATTGCTTTTTATTAGAAGTAGGCAACCGACAGTATCATTCGATCGTCAGCTACACCGAATTCAGATATCATACTTAATTTTGACATGTCCCAAATTTATAGAAAATTGCAATCTCCGAGACATGCGACAAAATAATAGTTTAGATTTTAAAAGTACATTCTTATATTTTATTCGTTACCGAATTGATACGATCCATTTGAAACTGAATTTGACGAGGAGGATCGTTGAAAATCAAATATGACTATAATTATTAATGACTATTAATTCTATAGATAATATAAAAGAGAGAACGGAAAAGCAATCCATATTTTTTATGGTTTCGTATGAAAAATTATAATTAAAATAATAAACATTAAAGGAAAATAAGCTATTAAACGCTTACGTACATGTTTAGTTGGTTGTAAAAAAAATGTTATAGGGTCTTCCATCGCGTATTACTCTATTACACAGTATATTTTAGTATATTTTTTTATTTTTACCAATGTTAGTTTCAAAAAGACAAGATAGGTAAAGAAATGCACAAAAATTGTGATCATTTCCTCACAATAGGTACCGATTTTGAGGAAACGATCATTTAAAATACGCATATACCTAATATATGCTAAAAGTAATATAGTGCGTAATCACACCTCTGACCATAGACAGCAGACTACTCATAGACAATATAAAAAAATTTGTTCAAATCTCACTGGTGAATTTTATTAGTGTAAATTGTACAATGATCAATAAAATTACAAGTCATGATTACGCTTATATGTGGGCTAAAAATTGCAAATTGATCTCTTATTATTTTGCTACTCTTCCATTTAATTTTCACTTTCATTTAGAATCGCATTAGATTCAATTAGAACACTATTATCACCTCTTTGTTCTTATTACATAGACACAAATTCGCCAATTCGAAAGTAGACAGAACCACAGACGAAATATTTTTTTTATTTCTTTGAATTTATTGTTTTGATCTTGATGAAAGTTTCTCCTGATGATAATGATGAAAGCTTTATGGGTACACATTAAATTAAATGGTTTAATTTGACAAAAAATACAATTTAGGTACTTCTGACCTTTTGAAAAGTAAAGTGCATAACGAGTAGAGGTTTGTTAATAAATTCCGATTCAGTAAGGAATGTAGAGTGTATTTAAATTAAACAACTTGTTGTTATTATTACTGTTTTATTCTCATTAATGATTATAACAATAATTATGATAGCTGTGATAAGCTAAAGCTTAAGGTTTATAAAATTGTAAACGTCTTTAACAACCTTCAGGGTACAAATAATCCGAACTTGAGTTTGGTATCAGAAATGAGGGTATATGCGAAATAATAACACAAGGCAATAGTAACAATACTGCCTATGAGCCGACAGAACCAAATACAACCCAAATCACAGCAGACTGGTCTTTGATTGGGTTCCTTTTTCTTCACGCTTGTTTTTCCGACTGATAAATTTTGACGTCTGTTAGAAAGAAACGAAAAACTTTGCTAGAGTGATAGCAGTTACAGTTTTGTAGAGATAATATTATCTCTAGAAAACTTTAACTGCTTATTAAAACTTTAACTGTAAAGAAATATTAATTTTACCTTATTTGTAGTTGTTTTAGTTGCAAACAAAAAATACAATATATTCATTTTCTAGACGTCTATAAAACTCCGACTCTTTTTCAACAAGAATAATGCTTATTGCCGATAGTAAAAATGTCTCACCACCTACTTACTTGTTAAATAAAAATACGACGGGATATTCAATAACTATTAATTAAACTGAGAGATCTTACCAGGTGGTAAAGCTAATTTTTACGTAAGTATCTTGTAAGGCCTCTACATACATTATAATAAAAGATAAGATAATAGAAGTAGTATTAAGTAGGTGAAGCTGCTAATAAAATAAATCGTTCTCACAATAAAATCTTCTGCTTTGCTTCTGTGCTGATCATCGAACTAGCTTTGTATTAACCAAGTCCCATCAGCCATGTATCTAAAAGTAGGTTATATACATTATTCTCTTTAAAAATAAAGGAATGTTTTCTTTCAGCAAAATTTGCTATCTTCAGTATTTAAAATTGGTACTTTTCTCCATGGCCCATAGAAAATTTCCATTCTGTTTACATTTATAAAAATAGGAAAGTGGTATGTAAGCTGATGATTATAAAGAATAAATAAATCGAAAGCAAATGTTGATCTATATGAAAAGCATCAATATTCGAATGGGATATTTATGTCAGAGTTCAGGTTTGGATGCGTTTATTTTAACGCATTCGCTTCGCTTCGGTTTTAAAGTGCAAAGATGGCTTATGCGTTTATACACCTACTGCGAGAATAATTAATTTGGGAGTTGTACTTACTTTTGACGCATATCGTATCGGATATTGTATGAAACGTAATTAATATTTGCTAAATATAATATGAAGCAGAAAAATATTATTAGTACAACAATGAAAGCATAAAATTCTAAGTACCAGAGAACGTTGGTAAATTGACCATGCATCTCGATTTCTAATTTTTTAAAACTATTTTGCTTCCTATAATTTGAGTGTCGTGTCAATAACCACGTCACTATTTAATATTATTTGAATATTATTAATAAGCGTTTATGGTTTATTGAAAATTCATAAAAAGTTTAATGTACACCTTTTGCTGACCCTAAAATATAATAAATATTTGTGAGTTAAGGCAGTAAGAAGTGCTTAGAGGTTTACCCATGGTTTACAACAACTTTTTTGCATCATTTCAAAATTAAAATGAGAAATGCGGATAAAGAGCAGAACTAAAATCCATTAAAATATCCTAAGGAAGTCTGAAATTGTGTGCTGTATATTAATTTGAGCTGTAATAAGCATGATTTTTTCCATTGCAATATAATATGTATTTAATATGGAGTAGCAAATAGCAATTACATGGCTACATGTGGCTTAGCATGCGTGATCAAAGGAAAGGATTTACGAAGATCTCTTGGAGATCTTTTATTGCCACTTTACTGCAGTCGAAACGAAAACCAAAAATTAGTATATAACTACTGGTCCTAACTATGTGTGTTTCTATACTATATATTATTTTTATTAGCAACAAACAGTCAACATTACAATTTTATAATCTGTTAATTTGACATATCAAAAAGGATAGGTGCTATGATGATGATGATGACGCCAATTATTAAGAATCCTCAATGTCAAAATATAGGTATGTCAGCCGTCAGCCGTTAATGACAATCGTGTCATAAATTAAGGTGTTCAAGTTTTGGTGTAATATCAATATGTAAAAGAAATTTCCACGTTTCGTAAAATTATAACACGATTAGTAAATATGTCGTGTATATTACCACTATTTTATAATTCATCTTTATTTAACTAGTCATTTATTAGTTTTTACATTGAATCGCGAGTGATCTTTACAATGAATTAATTCGTTATTGATACGTTATGTATGACTATTACGAATTTGAAGAACGTAAAATGCGTGGTCTTCGTGATTGGCGCAAGGCGCTTCGGACTCCTGCCACATATAGAGTAGGAAATACAGTGAGATTACAACCTCAGTTTGTGTTGCTTATAATTTTATTAGGAGTATTTTTGTTAGTGTTATTTTATTATAATTGGTGGACAAGTGACCATTCGCAGTCTTTGAATCGATGGACTAAGATTTCACGTCCATACAATGCCACTTACCCACTTTCGCCTGTTGTACATTCCGGAGATACATTTACGTTTAGGATAGGAATAGTGGCTGATTTGGATACGAATTCTAAAAGCAATACGAAGGCCCACACGTACAATAGTTACCTGAAGAGAGGGTTATTAACTTATAACCCTGTGAAGAAGTATGTGACTGTTTCTTGGGACACCATCCCAGCAACATTGCTTTCATCAACATATTCACACAAGGGTCGAGGAATGGAATTGTCAGAATTGATTGTGTATGATGGGAGATTGCTTACTTTTGATGATAGATCAGGAATGGTAAGTAGAACTTAATAATATACCCTCTTTTTGTTCAAGTTATTCAAGTTTGAAACTCATTTTAAGTATATTTTATTACACAAATATCAAATATTATCTTAACAATTAAAAGTTTTTTAAATCTTCAAAATAATACAATTATTTAAATAATTCGCTATTTCACAGATCTTTGAAATAGCAAACAACAAAATAGTGCCATGGGTGATATTATCCGACGGCAATGGTTACAACGAGAAAGGTTTTAAATCTGAATGGGCGACAATCAAAGATGAAATCCTTTATGTTGGGTCTATGGGTAAAGAGTGGACCACAGCCAGCGGAGAGTTCCAAACATATGACCCTATGTGGGTTAAAGCTATCAATATACATGGAGAGGTATTTATGTCTATTCAGTGCCGGCGTTAGGGGGGGGGGGGGAGAGGGGGCGATGGCCCAGGGCGACAAATTCTGGGGGGCGCCAAGGTCTGAAGTTGCCTCTCCTGGTGCAAACCTTCAGAACACTTCAAGTGGGCGCCACAATATTTTCGCCCGGGGTGTCAGTGGCCCTTACACCGGCACTGTCTCTATTAATGTTATAAAGCTTAAGAATTTTGGTTGAACACAATATGTCAAACTGAAAAGTTATTGTAGTGTATGAATTATTATCATGGAATATTTCAATGCTACACTGCACATGAATATGAGCAGTGTAGCATTGAAATATTCCTTCACAAGCGGGATGAAAATTTTGTTTTAATGATATTGTAGTTGTCATAAATCTTAATATATATAAATCTCGTGTCACAATGTTTGTCCTCAATGGACTCCTAAACCACTTAACCGATTATAATAAAATTCGCACACCATGTGCACTTCGATCCAACTTGAGAGATAGGATAGTTTAAATCTCAAATCGTTTTAGAGAAAGCGGGCGAAGCCGCGGGCGGTAAGCTAGTACATGTATAGATAAGATTTATTTTATATTCTAAGAAATAAGTTATCTAGAGGAAACCATGATAAAACCACAGTATTACCATCCTACAGTATGGCGACGAATGTACTTGTGCAGAGAAACGGAGGGGAACTGGCGGGGGGTCGGGCGACGCGGGCCGCTTAATGCAATCACGCTGAGTTTGCATTAACTATCGCGAAAGGACGACGCAGTCGTATTTTTTGTGTAATAATTTTATTATACATAGGTACTTACATATTCTATTATGACGCGCAAAAACTGTTCCGTTTACGGATGTAAATCTACATTGAAATCCCAGAAGGAAACAATATTTCAGAAAGATTGTATTAATTGTATCTGTTGAATTAAAATCAAAGCTATGTATATGTTGTCCTCATTATTTTCTAATCAGATTGTACATCCCAATGCGAATGCATTACTTAGTTAAATGGTATAATATACAATTAAGAACATCCAAAAATAAAGTGTCCACGTAAATAATATTTAGCAGTGCAATATCTGTAATTATATATTTATGAACAAATAATTACATCAGATTTAATAATCGCAATTATTTTGAATGTACATATGAATAAATGATTTCATCATAATATTAATAATCACAATTGTTTTATTTCCCATTTGTTGCAACCCTAGCGTATTTTCGTGTGGCAGCGTAAGTACCTACGCTGGCGGCGGCATCGCGCGACATCAAAGGCGATTCCTTACTGTAGGAAATAATATTGTAATACTGTGATAAAACTTTTAATAGCTCTTATCAATCAGTTATGTATTAATACATAGGAAGAGGTTTTAAAACTAAATGTGTTGATAGTTATCTAGGTGGGAGTGAAATGTTTTAAATATGTATGGATATGAATATTATGTTAAAAAGACTGATTTTATGTAGTTGTTATTAATGATCAAAGTCCTATAGTTTGCCTATAATATTTATTTGTAAATGCCACAGCGCAACAACAAACAGTAAGCAAAACTACACATTTCAGGTACAGCATCTAAGCTGGGTGCACCAATATAAAGCAGTAAGACGATCCATAGGCATAGACTGGCCGGGCTACATGATCCATGAGTCTGGAGTATGGTCACCAATTAATGAGAAGTGGTACTTCTTGCCGAGGCGATGTAGTCATGAACCGTACAATGAAACTAAAGACGAAGTTATGGGGTGCAATTATTTGATCACTGCGGATAATAATTTCAGCAATATTAAGGCTGTGCAGGTTAGTTCTTGCAAATAATAAATGTATGAAATACACTTTCAAATTTATAATAGCGTTAGTTTTTACGTAATACAAATTTGAGTAATTTTCATGTATATCACCAAAATAGAACTTGGGGATAGAGATTTTGGTTTCAAAAATTAACTAAATGGGAATGATAATGAGGATTAATAAAATTATTTTTTTATAAGTTTGTCTATAAAGTCTTCTTAATTTCATTATTTTATTTCCTAAAAAAACTACATAGTTACTTAATTTTTTATTTTCATTGTATATTTTCAGATAACAAAACTCCAACCAAAACATGGTTTCTCTTCATTCAAGTTCATTCCTGGATCAAAAGATGAAGCCATTGTCGCTTTAAAAACTACAGAGTTTGAAGGAAAAACGGCCACATACATAACTGCATTTACCATAGACGGACGAACGTTGTTAGAAGATACACTAGTTGAAAACCTTAAATATGAAGGCATTGAGTTTATATGATGTCAATTTAGTTCAAATGTGTAAATATGTAAAATACATTTCTTTTATTTACCGACATGTGGTTTTCTTTTGTTCTATATGTTGATCAATGTTATGTAATTTGGTTTATCGGTTTTAATAACTGTTCAAGGTTCGAGTGGCTATTATGGTGATGGAATTATTAACAAATAGGCATTTTTACCTTTTAATAGTCATAAGATACCTTGCTAATGTTATGGAAGTAATTTAAAGGCTTATAATTTTATAACCAAGAAGCTTATATCTAGTATTTATAACCATTCAATAATTTATAGTATTATCTGTGGTATTATTTACTACACCTATAGGCTAGATGGCGTTATAAGCAAAACTTGACGTTATGTATAAAATAGTAATGTTTGTTGGAAAGTTGTACTTACCAACTCGATACCTTGATAACTTGGTAACTTACATTTTAATACTAAAAATTTGCAATTTACCTCAATACATTTAAGTAGTTCAATTTCTTTGACGTTCAAAATTTTAACAGCTTAAAATATAAAAGCTGGATAACTAAAGCCACTAATAATTATTGCAATCCCCAGTACTACTAATCTTAGAACGTAATAACAAATTATTCGACCTAGCCCGGCTGCGTTTTGAGCAATTGTTCGGTCCTTATCTAATATACGTAACTATAACTGTAAAATTAACAAACGAGGTAATAAATGAAACAGTTTCTCGTAAACATCAATATTTATTTTGTAACAATATCACAATTGCGGCTTAAGCTAACAACTTACAAAAATAACGAAGAAAACAATACACAAGTAAATAGTCTTAACCCATCTAATGGCTTAAAATATGAACATAGAATATGAAAGAATATGTATGTAGTAGAAATAACACAGATTAAATAAAGCTATACAAGCTACAGATAAAAAGTAGAATAAAATAAATATAGTTCTAAAAAAAAAACACGCTTTTTACTCAAAAATATTATTGTATTGTCACCAATCCTTGATAAGTATACTAAGTTTGAATTAAATAACCATTTAAAATGGGTAAAATTCGAGTCTAAACGAGTCGGTTACATACAATCATACAGATGAAACTAATATACGCGTGTCAATACAATTTTAAACGAAAACCTAGGAACATATACCTGCTCTAACTCACTTTGTGTTTAAAACAAAAATGAAGAATTTAGAATTATTTTAAGCCAATAGATCGAGTTATTTCTTCGAATATCGTCCACGCCATAGCCGCCATGAGAGTTCTACGAACCAGCCTGGGTACTGCGCCTTTGAAAAATCCACGGAATCCATATGTCTGAAACAAAGAAATCTTTTATTAGTAACTAAACAAAACAAAGTATTGAAAACGCGCTGTAACAGAGTAAAAAAAAATCTTGTTGTTTATTTTGCTGACCAAATTTAAAAGATGAAACACTTTGATTAAAAAAATTAATGACAACAGTTCTTTAACCTGAACAATAATCATCTTAACCTTTATATATAATTTATCTAACTTTACATTACGACGTGCTAGGTGCATTAGGAATTAAAATTATAAAAAAGTATCTCATCGATATCTTTTCATTATCAATCTACAAACAGACCATGAAACATTCGATACAAATGTGTTGCCACACGTATTAATTATAAAAAAATCCTGATAACATTCGACCCCCAATGCACTGAGATTTAGCAAAAAAAAACTTAATTATTAGTATTATTTGGTCTGACCTTATCAAATTGTCTTACAAGTTACATAGATAGTATTACTCATTATTTTTAATGAGATTGTCGGCAATTGAACATTATGAGTTAAATATTGTGATTAATTTTATAAAATAACAATTTTTAGGTATTTTTCTACATATTAATTATTATTTTCGAACATTTTTTACGGATTTTTCCACCCTCAGGTATTCTTTTTTTTCATTATTTACTTCTTTAAATTTGTCATCTAATCAAAACTCCTTCTCCATCAAAACCTTCACAGTATGTACAGAAAAAAAAAATACATTAAAATGACAGAATGCAGAATCGCCTACAAATTTGTTCCAAGACTGGCAGCCAAAAATAAAAAAAAAATTAAAAGAAAAAACTTCAAATCTCACCTGATGAACATACATGGCAGCACTGAACGCGTTCGGAAACTTGTCCGGGTATAACTGCATGTTCGTCTTCAACACGTCCGCCGGGTTGGTAACTAATGACGCGGCTATTCCCGCTAACACGCCGCACGAGAAATGTATGCCGCTAGCCGCCGTTTGAGATTTGAGCCATTCTGAAGATGATTATTATATTTTTATTAAATTTATTTTTCAATAATAATTATATTTTTGCGTTTAAATGTGTGAAATTTCACGATGAACAATATTTTTAGTAGTTAAGTAGATAGGTACTTTATAATCAAACATTTATTTATTCTTGATTACATTGCCTTTTTTGAACGTAAGGAGTACTTAGCGATAAATGAATTCTTGCACACATACTCGAACTTACAATACATATTTCAAATAATTAATTACGCAGTAACACTATTATAGAAAACATTATGAAATTGTATCAGTTTTTTATTCAATATAGATGTGTTAAAAATTTGACAAACTGCAAATGCAACATTTTAAAAAGTTGCGTCATTTTTAATTTTAGTTAACTCTATGGTAGAGTAGCAAAAATCACTAACCTTTAGGTACAGCCTGTTTCGTCTGCGTATAGAACATGAGATACAATCCCGAGAAAGGTGCGTCCCTTGCTAACGTCGGTCCCAGTCCACATGACAGTCCTCGTATGCCTTCGCCCTTGTATATCGCCTTTAGAGCCCCGCTCAAACTGTTGTATTTGTACACGCCTGATTCGTATCTGTAAATTATTATTTTTTATTTACTATATGCGACGGAAATATAGTTGTCTTAAGTTCTAAGGCAAGACACTACAGATTATCGGACCCTAAATATTGCAATAGGATAGGTACTATTTCATAAATACTTATAAAAATAGACAGAATATTAAATATTTCTAAACCAAATAATAATTCAATGATTATAAATAAATGTTTGAACTGTGATGTCAATATGAATCGAATATTATGTTACGATTATTTATCGCTTCATTAACTATTTAGTTTAATAATATGTGGATGTATTAAATAATTTAACAGTTAATTATAATATAATTTATGCAGAAATGAACCAAACTATTCTATAAAATTTTGCATAGTTTATTGATTAACATAAACTTTCTTTGTAATTGAAATTCAGTGCGTCTTTACATAAATTATTGGATTACATTGTATAAGAATGTAAATGTATGCAAATGATAGGGTTACTGCGTTTTAACTCGTGACAATATTGCATGTGTAATGTTACATTGAACTTTATTTAGACTGAAAACTTGTAAACAGTACAATGTACGGATTTTGATATGGATTTATATTTCATTTTACATTGTACAGTTCTTCCTCCCTGTTAACTATTTTCTATTATATTGTCCATAAATTTTCTGTTTTGTCTTCGAATCTTTAATTCAATTATTTTATTACGTTTACAGGAGAAAAATTGACGTCACCGTATCGAAGATTAGAAGACTACTACTCTATGCAAAAATATATCAACTAAAATTGGGAAAACCTTATTTGTGGGGTACAAATCTAATTTTCAAATACTTTCTACTTTTGAATATGCAATCTCGCAAGTTTTAATTCTGCACATACTATAATTTAGTATGCCATCTAAAGCTTTAAAACGTACTTTTGAATACGCAATCTCCCACCCCTTATTCTGCTCATATTATAAACTAGCTGTGCTGGTCGCTCCTGTTGGTCTTAGCGTGATGATATATAGCCTATAGCCTTCCTCGATACTTGGGCTATCTAACACCGAAAGAATTTTTCAAATCGGACCAGTAGTTCCCGAGATTCAACAAAACAAACAAACTCTTCAGCTTTATAATATTAGTATAGAAGTATAGATTACCTGGTCTTAATAACAGTAATCGGTATCAACGCCACGCCGCTCATGGTCCTGGCCACAACGCCCAGTCCTATCGCCTCCAGGGCCGTCAGATCCTGTCTGTTCTTGCCCAGCTTGGTCTGCAACCAGTGCAGTGAGGAGAAGTAGAGTCCAACACCAGGCACGCAGCGGGCTACCGAGGGTACCATCCCCCGCCATAGCCCCGCGATTTGCTCCTGGCGCACTATGTTCATGAACGTCGTGATCATGCCGGGTTGGATTCGGCCGCTGGAAAATTCGTTTTGTTATAGACTTCTTGGGTGAAAGGAGAAGTTTTTATAGAAATAGAATTTCGTTTGATAATTGATGGAAAGAGGACAATATTTTTATAGACGCAGAAATGTAAAGATAAGAAATGCCTAGGAAAAGGTGGGCGACTAGTTTGCCGATTTCGATCTAATATAATCTAATATGATTAGGGAGAGTAGTAAACAAAGGAGTGATAAACATCAAATTTGATATGAAACTATTATATAGAAGATTTTCATAGTCGGAAAATAATAAAACTTTCTTTTACAACAGGAGGTAAAGGAAGCATTCACAGTGAGCTGAAAGAATAATATTTATCTGATAATTTCAATGTCTTTATAGGAAGTTACTTACTCGACTGTCGTCGCAACAACATTATGAGTTGGATTCTGAAGCCTTGTCTTCACTAAGTCCAATGGTTGGAAGAGAATAGTACTAAATGTTCCGGAGAAAGACCCCGCGAGGAATGCTTTAAAAACCGGGTGATACTGTAACAAGCAATTGTTTTACATTAGTCATAACATAAATATCTTAAATTGTGAAATCTTTAGACTACTCGATAATTTGGTTAACACAATTGTAACGGATCAAAACTTTGATAAACTCCGACCCTCGCGCCACGAGAGTCGTTCTGTTTTTAGTGATAACTAAAACTTTGCTTACGATAGTAATTTTCTTCATTGATTTGATCTTAGTTTACATCAGAATGTGTTCAAAACATTGATAGTGGAATGGAGTGTATTCAGTAAACATTTCTAATGGTCTTTACTTACATTAGCAACAATATCCATTATGATACAATATATGCTTTCCTCTAAAGAAAGTTGTACAGTTGATGTCAAGTGATATCTTGCGGATAAACCCCGAATTTGTAGTATTCAAAATTGTAGAGCCAATAGCAAAGGAAACGTTTAAATTGATACGGATTTGGGTATAATTTTAAATCGTATCCGAGTAGTCCGAATAGTAGATGGGGTTGACGCGGTACATCAGAGTTATAGTCATTTTTTGTAGCAGCCTGCTCGAAGATTGATACATGTATGCAGTAGCCAGAATAAATTTTAAAAAACAAAAGTCCACAATAATTAACACCCTGCAAAGGTCCTTTAACACAATCACAAATAGAGTTTTAATTGGGAGAAAGGAAATCACGGTAACAAACGAATTTAGCCATTAGGAAGAACACAAAGAAGTTGAAATAATGTATTGGTAAATGGTTGAAGGTACTAGAGAGACGCGTGCGCACGACACGGTTGTTACACGAGTAATGGCGATATATAAGTGTGGCAACGCGATAAAGCGGGGTAATTTATAGGGGTCTTTATCGGCAGTAGACTACTGTTGGGTGAGTGAGGTCAGAGGTCGACCCCAGCCGATATCAATGATCCACGCCAGGGGGTAATGAGTGGGCCGATAAATACTTAAACTTATGTATGAGACTTTTTTCCGCAATGAGATAAAGCGAAGTTGGAACCCCACAGTATCTCGCTAAATGTACTTGAATATATACAATTTTAAGTTCACTTTACACACTCAAGATACTAGTGTTCAATGACATGTAGAAAAGATAGCCAGAAGGTACGGTATTATTAATAAATGTTTATTTTGTGAGAACTAATTACGTAGGTATTTTTTTTAAGAATTTAAATACTAAGCCTGATAATTAATAAAATTTATCTTACTCGGTAAATACCAATTAAAGATTTAAGTATTTATTTAAATGGCAATTATATTGGATTAATTACTCCATTTTGCAATATAAGAAGTAAGGTGAACCTTGGGAGAACATAATTTCATTTTTGCATATTTTGTTTCCACCCAAAATTTTGCATTATATGTATTTCTAACTTATATCTATATATATAAAAGAAAGTCTGTATGTTCCAACACTTATAAC
>CAJQZM010041602.1:0-22911 GCA_907164665.1 Colias nastes | reverse complement strand
GTCGGCTCAGTAGGCAGTTAATTTACCACTGCGCCAACCGCGTCGTCGAATAATGTTCCCATGACGTACTAAAATAAATATACTATCGGTTTGATGGATTACATAGAAAAATATTGTTTGATAATAAACACGTACAACGTGTTTAAAATAATGAGCTAGATCATAATGGTATCGTAATTTTTTATATAATTAGTTTTGCGAAGTAAGCTTGCAGAGCTCAAAATAAATCGAAAGTATGTTTGTAAGTTGGTTATTTCTTATTCCTTTAAATATAAACAGATATAATATTAGTACTTTTCGTACAAAGTTAGAACTATATATTTCGAAACCGTTATAATATAGATAAATGTCGACCATAAAAAGTTATAATATGAATATTGAATACAATCCTTTCTGCCAACATATAATTAGCATGTTAAAAATATAGAAACTGAAATGATGTCTAACTGATTTTAACCGAGAAATATTACCGTCACGGACAAAAGAAGTTCCCAGATCACGAATAATAGAATAAAGAATTCACTTTTTTCAAGAAAAAGAATAAATACAATTTGTCCAATGTAAAATCCAAATCTTAAGCTTTAAAAGTTGGAATTTCTATAAAATCTGTCCCAAGGGAAATCTTGTTAACTGAGCATTTTATAAGCACATTGTCTAGCTTCCCTGCGGACTTCCGGAGAATTTGTTTAAAAATATAACTGTTTTTACCTGAAATAGCAGTATAAAGAAGAATAGAAAAGCAGTTTTTTATATCGTATTATATGCATAAATATAATAATAAATATAAAATATACGGTATGAGATAATGAAAACTTTAGAGATAAACTACGATAACATGGCGCGCCCCTCCAAAATTCAAAACGTTTGAAAGTATTTACAATGCACCACCAAGATTCACAACGCATGTGTGCGTAATGAGACGGCCGTCAAACAAAAACAAATCCACGGATTTGTTGCTCGACTAGTCACGCTCTAATCGCTCATTATTATTAGTAATGGCGCTGCACTGACGTATTCTATGAAAACGACACGTGCGTTGTCTTGGGCGCTCGGCAACTTATGATTAGTTGACCAACAGGCAACAAATCTGGTAATAAGTGAGATATTACGAGTACTGTACGAGTAAAGACGAATACGTACAACTACATACAAACTCCTTCGTAAGGATGTCACTACACACATTGAAACAGTAATTTGGAGGGGCGCGCCATGTTATCGTAGTTTATCTCTACATGTATTAATAAAGTGAAAAAATAAGGCCCCTTTTGGAAAATACAGGGCAAACATCAATTTGAGTTTACAATTTTTTTGCCGTTTTTTTTTTATCTACAGGAATCGAACTATTTACACCATCATGCAACTACAACGGCTATAACATCTACGATATCAAATTGATTTATATTTACTAAGAATAACTAGGTAAGAGACAAAACAAACTATAAATTATCCCGATATAAAATACGACATTAAATTAATTGGAATAACAAGAGCTAGTTACAAATTACCTCCCAGTTGTTTCAAATCCGAGGTTTAACGGATTTCATTTAAACCAAAACTGAGTTTCAGTTAATTTCGCTAACTGTTTAGCTCTAGTATTTTAGCGGTTCCGAACTTATAATAGTTTAAATAAAATGAACTGATTTGGTCTAGTTTTATACTTTATACAACAAAAAAACCACATAATATACAAATGTGCATTAATATTTGGGATAAGAATATAAGACTCAACAGACTCTTTGTTAATGAAATACGTATTGATTCTTCAACAAAAATAGACTTTATACTCGAAAAACTCAATGTTTCGAGTTCAAGTTCTAATAAAAGTATTTACCGAACCAAAATTAGGAACAAAATTTTGTAATTTCTGTCACGAAAAATAATCGAAAAGCTCTAATAAATATTAAAAAAACCGTTTATAATAAAATGCTATATTTCCTTCTATTATATGAAACAAAAACTAGAAACCTCGCACCTCAATACATACATTTCCTATGATCGTTCGAACAGAAGGAAATCCGCTGAATCTCAACCCGTATCTCTCGCGTTCCACGATTCCAACTTCACAATTCTTAATGAGTTTTGCGTCTTTCACCGCGCCTCAAAGCGTTTACGTATGAGCATAGAGATTAGTCGGATATTACCTACGAACTTCAATGAGGAACTCTATGAAAGAGTTATGCTAAAGCTTGCTATAATAGCAGCTAATGAGCTAAAGGAGTAAAACTATTTATTAGTTTACATATTATTATTAGCAGTATACGATAGACTAGTAAATTGCTTCGATATTAATGCGGTTAAAATTAATATGTTTGATTAATATTGGATGATATTTCCGATTTAATAGGTTTCAAATCGTATTGAGTTATGAGTATTAATACAATGTGAAAACTTGATTTTCATATATCTAGAAATACAGAAAGCATTTAAAAAATCGACAAATTTGATAGTTTAATGCCTCAGGACAGATTTCATAAAATTTTTAGCTTTGTGAGCTTATTTCGTTTATACGTTGAAGCGTTGGATTTAAATATCATAAAGCTTTTATAAACAAAAGAATTAAATCAGGAACTGATGATATCTATTTGTGATCGCAATTTTCATAGGATTATCAGATTCTTATCACATTTTTTATGTGTTTGTCAAGGTTAAAGTTTGTAAGATAAAACAAAAGAATCTGTTCGAAGACGCGCAGCAAGGGCCGATCAATTATGCCCATAAAACTTATAAGTTCAACATATCTATCCGGGTCCCTACAAATCTCCATACTACTTTCCATCATTGTCACTGTTGACGGTGAAGTAATCTTCAGACAGAGACGTACAGGATGCCAGGTGTGGGAAATCCTCAACAAACATTTGTCTAGGTTAACTGAAAGTCCGGAACGGATCGTTGGAAAAAATGATCTATTGCTATAGAATAGAATCCATATTCCTCTACTATAGCTAGTGGATGTTTGCAAAGTCCCATAATTTGCTTTCGGAAGATTTTTGAAGAAACGTCGCTGATTGGAGGCATTCCAACGGCTTGCCTGGACAACACACTTATGTTTGTTTGGTATACAATAATGATCCTGTTTTGTCAAATCCGGTTTATATAAAATTGTTTTATACAAAATTATATTACATTCTATTGATAGATCCTTGCAAGCTATTAAAGTGATCTAATGTTATAGCATCTAATGTTATTGGTTTAGTACTGAGCAACTACAAGCAAACAACAACTTTAACATCTATTACAGCAATTGCAAATATGTATTTTGTTGATCGAATATCATGAATGATTTCTGGCAATATGTACTTGCTTGTTGGTCTTTCCATATTTAAGAATACAATAATTTAATAATAATTGCATTATTTAAAAATGCCATCTGGTAGTCTCTACGTCCATTTAGTGTGTATACTTTTTTTAGTTACTTAGTTGCCGACAATAAAAGTAAACACACTTTATCCAATATTGAAGTAAAATTATTTACGGATCATTGAAAATCTGGTCAAGTATACATTATAATACAAGCACGTACAGAAAAGAGTCGTTTTACGAGCATATTCAAGAATGCATAAAATCGCTCATAAAATTTTCTACATTATTTTTAGTCTATTTTTATTATTATAATATTAAATTATACTGCAATTTTATAAGAAATGATCGTATAAATCTTAAGAAGAGGTCAAACTTTTCTCAAGTTGTTTGAAAGATAGAGATAATAGGGCGCTGCCAAGATAGTTGAGTGACAGTTTAAATTAAAAAATAGATGAAAATTTTTAGTTATGTTAGGCTTTAGACCTGTTTAGTTGTGTTGATAGCGGCGGATATTACAAAAATCTGTTTATTGTTGTATGTCTTTGAAAAATTGTTAAATTGTTGTGTACGAACTTCTTCTGGTAGATAAATCACAAGATACTCCCCGGTTATAAAAATAAGGCTTAAGATTAACTTTTCGACTCTATCGACATTTAAGTGATTTTGCCAGGGGTAGAGTCAAAAAAAAAGGAGAAATAAAACACTTTTCAAGTGAATATAGATATTTTCCTAATAATGTTCTTTTGTAAAGACAAATCTAAAAATTGGTTATAGTAGCAGTTTGCTCATTTTATCATTTTTCTGTATGAAACAAAAATTATGCTTATGAAGACTTTGAACTTGATTATTTATAATGAATAGATTGACTTAATTAACATAACGATCACGATAACGATTTACTTCACTTTAGCAGGAGTATCGAGCACAATACAGATAGTTTATATAAGTATAAAAAATACAATTTTATTTCAGAACTTACGAGCTCGCTTGTCCAGCTTGTTTATTTTTATTGCAGTAATAAAATAAATAGCACGCATACCTGCAGTCACCGACCTTCTAAAAATATTTTACGAAGAAAAATATAGAGACTGACACTACTTTAAATTTATTATCAACCCCTCAAGTCCATCTATATGATAATCTGACATTCGTAGCTACTATTTGTATGAAAATCATCCAAAATGGCATATTAACGCGAGTGCAATGCATTTGAATTGCTGCATTATGTATTCCAAATATTGTTTATTTTGAGATAAATACTTTTATACTTACATTTTTCATGATACTTTGTGTTATATTGAAAACAAAGTTCTGGCTGTAGTTACGAATAAAGGATGAAAATTGCATAACTTTAATAGAGGTTGGGGAACGAAACAAGACCACAATTCAAACTTAATACAATTTTCCTTTTTAATAAGTATAAAACTAATAAAATTTGTGGAAATTGTATGCATGTATCTATTGTCCATAATACTATATAGCTGCTGTTTGCACTAATTTATTGCACATAACATGCAATAAATACAAATGTAACTTTTTTTAAAACACTTCTGGTTTTCATTTAAAATAACCATTGAATAGAATGTTGATTGCAGTATTAACTTTTTGACTGCGGGGACCGGCTCGTTACCGTCAATACAAAAAGTTATTTCTTCCTTTATTTGTTTTTAGTTAAAACCAAGTTAAAACGGATTACATTTTTTGACAGTGTTAATTAAATACCCAAAAAATAACAAAGAGGACAATAATAATTGCAGATTCTTTTAAGGAAATAACTAGGTACTACATATATTTTATTAATAAGGAGTTATGAGTAATGTATTTTCGAGGTTATCGCTTAACATGAATGAGCTAAGACAAGTCATTTCTTCTTTAATATATCTTGCATATACTTGAAAATATAATTTAAAATACGATACGTATCAACGTATCAATTGACAATAACACTCTTACTAATATAGTTTTATTTTTTCTCGTTGATTTTTGATTACGTATTTAACTACAAAATTATTTTTGTTTCCCTTTCCGCTCGGTTTTACCGTGGCTTGCTTTTACTTCATCTGAATATCCGCCTATCCTTCAGCTAGTCTTATATACATCTCTTCTTCTAATGTATAAGACTTAACTATAGGTATTATACTACGAGTGTTCCGCCCCGGCTTCTCAAGTGGTACATATTTACGTTTTCTCTCGATAAGAACCATCCTCGTACTTCAAGGAATATTATAAAAAAAGAATTAACGAAATCGGTTCAGCGGTTCTCGAGTTATAGATAGATATAGATATTATGCGTTTACCAACAGATTTTGCGATTCAATTCTATATTATAGATACTGATCAAACTAAATAGCCCGCAATTTATAAAACAAAAGTCATCTAACAACTCTTAACCACACTGGAACAAGAGCATAAAATATTCAATAAAAATAAAACTAGGAAGAGCGAATCGACACAACGATTGTACAGTCAACAACAAAAGCATTCCGTAGTTACCGCAGGTGTAGATGAGCACGAATATATTCGTTGACATTTTGCGCAATCCAGATTAAAAGCGACTCGTGGTATTGTGAGTTTTCCAATTTTTTACTGAACTTTTATTGTTGTGAACGTGGGGTGTTGTGGAGATACTAAATTATATAAGTTAGATAAGTGATTACAGGCGGCTGACGAGTGGGGCGGCTGGGAGTATTATGTTTATTTACCAATCATATTACCAATTTATTAAAATGGATTATCATTATGTCCGAATTTTTAAGAAAACCGTTTTAACATATTATTATAATAATAGTAACACCTCAGCCAGAGTTTTAACATCACCGCCGCAAGGCTGCTATTATACACCATTAAAATTATGAGAAGTCATTCTAATAAATGTTCTCTTAAGATAGGTCAAAATGCCTCTTTATCGCATTACCTATAAGTTTAATTAATAAATTTAATAAATTCTTAATATATTTCTCCTAAGAAATTACATAACCTGAAATGTCCAAATAGAAGAAGAAACGTTAAAAAGTTAACTTATTTGTTACAAATTAAATCTAATTTATTTCTAATTGGTTCCTGAAAAAAGAGGAAATCGTTTACCTAAAAATTACAAAGCACTCACGAAACAATAGTACATACAGGCTAAGGTACCATACCTACATATTTTGCAAGAATCAAAAGAATGTTCGTACAAGGTAAGGAGGATATAAGTTAATAGAAACACATTTATTGTCACTATAATACTTTTATTTTGGCATTTTGACACTATTGCAGGTGATATTCCGACATTTAAATTGGAACGAATTGAACAATAATAATTTTTTTTTTCATATTATTTAAAACTAAAAAATCTCCTCGACCTTACTGCTTCGGCTCTTCCTCTTTTTTCAAACTGTTTGCCTGAAAGGAATTAAAATAAAATAATATTAAATTACTTATAATATTATTATGATGGAGGGATGGATGTTTGTTATATAATATAACGCAAAAACGACTGAATATATTTTAATGATACTTGGCAGTGCAGTAGCTCATGTACCAGAATAACACATAAGCTATAGAAATAATTAAATTTGTTCGTGGTTCCATCAAATTGCAAGGAACTATGACATTAATAACAAATTAAAACAATAGTATTAATAAACGTTGATTTATCACATCAAATATACCCGAATACAATTTCCCAAATAAATTAAATTTCTATATAAAGAAAGTAGCACAAAGACTTACACACTCTTACATCTTATACCATTTGACCAATCGTGAGATAAGAGAGCAATCAGAATATCCTGTCAAACGCACTCTCCATAAATTTTTAAGTGGACATAAACGCAAAGTATGTAATTGAATGCAATAAGGAGCTAACTTATGTAACTAGTAAAACCTTAATAAAAAGCAAGATAAGCCGTAAATTAGTACATATACAATTCATAGAACTATAAAATTTTTAAAGATGTCTGTTTTTGTTTTTGACCAAAGTTTTGGTATCATTGCACATTTGTTTCACATTTTGATAACCATTAATTCTATTCTCCTTTTCTAAATCTACTAAATAAAATACAAAAAACACACACAAAAGCAAAATTTTAACTTACTGCGTTCTGCACAGTGTCAACGAATTTGTTAAAGCCATCCTTGATATTGTCAGGGTTCAAAACTTCTGATAACTGGTCAGATACTTTTTTGCCAAATTCTTCAGCTGTCTTTTGAATTTTTTCTAATACGTTTTCATTTTGTTCGGTGTCACGTTTTGTGATTCCAGCAAGAACCTGTAAAAAACAAATAGTGAATATGCTATTTATTTACAATAATCAGTATGATAATATTTCGTTTATCTTATAAATCTATTTTTATCCTGTATCATTTCAATAAAAATAATATAAAAGAACATCTGGATGGTTTAGTGCTAAATAAATTAAGTGCCACTTTTTCTCAATCTTTCACACGACAATTAGAACGTGTATTTCGAATTTAATACATAATATATATCTGAGAAGAGACCGGAAAAAATTCAGGCAACATCAAAGTTACAAATAATAAACATATTTATTATACATAACTAGCGGTCCACCCCGGCTTCGCCCGTGGTACCTACATGTTTAAACTATCCTATCTCTCAAGTTGGATCGAACTGCACATGGTGTGCGAATTTTATTATAATCGGTTAAGTGGTTTAGGAGTCCATTGAGGACAAACATTGTGACACGAGATTTATATATATAAGTTAACAATTCGACAATATATATAAACATGACATTACTAATAATATAATTTCAAATATAATTTAAAATATTCACAACGATTTCGTACAAGTTTTCAAATAATTTTCATACTTTAATAGCAAGCTAAAATATTAACAATTGCACTATAATTAAAATAAACCAAAAAATACTCACACTGACGAGACACACAGACAACAAAATAGCCAACGTTTTATGCATGGTGATAGATTAGCACGACCTTCCTTGTCAACAGAAAATCTCTTACTAAACACATTTGGATATTGGCCGCATTTATCTTAACCTCTTGTTTGCTCTGTTATCTTTGAACTGAGGTCATTATTAAGGTAATTAATACATGGGGTTTAAACATCGCTAATCTTTCGCTCCCGGAATCATCTAGTTTACTGAACTATTAGCTTCAATAAACAACGCATTAGAGAGGGATCGACGTACAGAATAGAACAGATAATAGATAGAAGAGTAAATATTTATTTCACAAAGATATCGTTTGTTTTTAGATAGGAAGTTACTGATAAGTTATTTTTTGTGTGCAAAACTTTCTTAGCCATGTGATAATTAACTTCGGTAGAGTTTCGATTATATTATATGTTATTTATTATATTAATAACTATATTTAACTATATTTTTTGTAGCTTCATGGCCATTGTAATTGAATAATTGGTGCTTTCATTATTTAGAAGATTTATATTATTTATTATTAATAATACGTAAACTAGCATAAAGTGCGGTGCTTGATGCCTTGAGAAGGACTATAGGAGAGCTTTATAAAGAAAGTTTAAAGGCACTTTTTACATTTTTAATTTTTTATGGTGGATAAAATCATGTACCTATTGACGATTCATAACACAACGAACAACAAAACAATGTGAAGATCTGAAAGTAGCTTTTCAGTAAAGTGTAGGTACCAGAAAAATGCAAGATTGTTAGATATTTTTGATGAAAAACTGTTGCATGACAATAATATGGTTTAAATCACTGCTATTACATGAAGTAGCCTAGCAGCTTTGATACCAAAATGAATCGACAATTTTTGGTAAGCAGGAAAATGACATAACATACGTATTATGGGCAAATTAAGTTGTCAAGCCGTGATTAACAAAAGGTCATTGGGCATTTTGTTCGTACATTTGACACACGGTCCACACAAACATATTTTAGATTTTTACAGACCATGGGAGAGTCTTACAAAGGAAACTTATGTAAAATGAAAATGTAGAACTTTCATTTTTATTTATAGGATAGGTAAATAAAATATTCTATATCTAGACATGAATAAGAAATTCTATCAAAAATTAAAGGTGTCATAGTTTCTAAGTAAAGTGTAGATAGCACAAAAATGAACATAAAAACATCCTACATATAGAATGTAGGATGTATGTATGGCTTGCTTCGCTTGCCCTGATTACTCGTTTTCACTAATCGCCTTCTTTCATTTATATTCATGTACAAATTACTTAAAGAAAATCCGTAAAAATAATAAAATAAAAAGAGACTAATTATTACGAAGTTAGGTAAGAATGATAGGTTCCTTAAATAAGCATCCGATATGGTTTATATTTAGCTTAAAATGATAAAAAGGTTAATGACCTATTTACTTTATCAATTTTAAACAATAGCGTATCCGAATTACGTTGTTAGTCAATGAAATTAATTATTATGAAAACTTATGTGATAGCAATCGTGTATTGCAACATTCTTGTATCTATACTTAATAGGTATTATATAGCTGAAGAGTTTGTTTGTTTGAAAACGCTAATCGCACGAACTACTCGTTCGATTTGAAAAATTCTTTCGGTGTTAGATAGCCCATTTATTGAGGTACTATAGGCTATATATCATCATACTAAGTCTAATAGGAGCCGGTAAATGCGGGTAAAACTGCGGGGCACAGCTAGTTTCTTATATAATTGATTACAAATGAGTCTAAAAGTCTCATATAGACCTTACGTGGAACTCATAATATTTTTTATCCAATACAAAAAATGTAACAAGTCTAATAATAAAATAAATAACAGAAATCACTCCAGACCTAAATTGAGCGTCAATAGAATAATCAATAGCATTTATTCGTCAGCCTATTTGTAAGTGAATACGTATTTTGATTGAGGATAAGTGATTTACTGAGACTCCATTCCGTGTTACAGTTCTGTATGTTTACAGAATTTAACAGAAATTGCTATAAAAAGAAGGAAAATGCAATAAATACATTTTGTCGCATCCATTCCATGTTACAGTTCTCTATATTATATACAAAATTTTAAAGAAATTGCTATAAAAAAGGAAAATAGTAAAAGAATAATATTTGTTTCACGTAGGTATTGCAGTTCTCTTTATTTACAAAATGTTAAATTGCTGTAAATAATAATTAATATAGTTTAATGTAATTTAAATCTTGAAAATATTGTATTGTCAAGTGTAGAAAGTTTGAATTAAATCTATCTATTTAAAGTAGTTGATTACATACAATCATACAGCAGAAGCTAATAAAAGCGTTTTTAAAAAAATGTAATAAGTAAATGTAGTCACACAAAAAACAGGCGAAAATGTATATGCGCTTTTGCTATATTTTTTCACAGACAATACTATGTAAACGCTGCTCTTTGTGTGGCGATGATTGAATAGGTAGAAACTATACCAAAACCGTAATTGTCACTTCACGCCATGAAGTAATGGTTCTTTTGTGTTCTACATGCAAATTGTTTATCGAGATTTTATCTGGAAGTTAAACGGTGTACTTAAATGTAGGTTATTACGGATTATATACATAATAGTTTGTATGGAGAATTTTAACGTGTAGTCGCTTAAGTGGAGCTCATTAAGATGGATAGTTAATATCCAAATTTCCTGAACATGATTTCTTTTCGAACAGTAATGTAAACTAAGACAATGTGCAGACTACACACTTTGCTCTGGGACCCACGACTTTTTAATTCAAGACCGAGGTTCTAACCACTGATCCACCCCTTTCCTTTCCTCAATTATTTAACTGTTTTAACATATTAAACATATCCATACTTTCCCACATTTAATTTACATTCCATAATCCCTTTACCCTGCGTATACATAACTATTTACCCACCTTCATAATTAAATTATCATAACTGCAAATCTTGTTTACAAAGTATTTAATCCATAGGATATAAAGTACCTATATAGTTATTGTGTTGACTCGAGCTCATAGTATTTACTTTATAAATAATTCTTCACAGATAAGGCACGTATTGACGTCCGTTTCGACTGATTTCTAGTATTAGCTTAGGATAGCATAATTATAATTAAATATTTATTCCTACTGCGATGGGGTAGAACGGTAGAACAATGACGTAGTAGGTATTTATTATGTAGAGTTAACCTTAATACGATCAGAAAGTGATATTAACAAACGTTTAGCTAAAAACTATGTAAGGACGTGTGTGGATAACACGGATAAAGAACGGATAATTGTATGGATTGCATGTATAGGTAATAGGTATATAAGTGAAAAAAAAATTCTGAATGCTGCAGCGTTGATTAAAGATAACACATGTCACTTGCTCACCCTTGAACTATTAATATGCAACAATACAATAGGAAAAAAAATAAAATACATATTAATCAAATAAAATATTGATATTATTATCTAAAACATTCAAGATCTTACAACGTTAAAAAAACTGACGTTAATCAATATCTCTCTAAATGTAAATGCCATATAAAAAAATATTGAAGATTATCATTCTATTCCCTAAATTGTCGCAAATATATAAACAAGGAAAAAAGAACGGTCACAGTCCGATAACTAGTTTCTAAGAAATACTACGTGACAAACAATCTCAATACCTATCCACTCGTGTATTATACTAGAAGGAGTCTATGGCTTTCCTTGCGTGGGAAGTGGAAAAGGGATAAAAGAAAATTAATCCAGTTATTCAGAAATATAATTTATGTGTCAACTAAATTTCATACAGATCCATCCACGTGTTTTTTCCTGAAGGGTTCATAAATATACATCATTAGGAACTATTATAATAATATTACCCGACTGCGAAAGGAGGGTTATGTTTTTCGAGCGTATGTATGTTTATTTCATGGGCGAGCTCTACATCCCAAACGGCTACATGGATTTCAGTTTTGAGGTATCGTTGTAATCATCAGAATTTTGGTAGGGACATTGGCTACTTATGTGAGCAGCAGGTTTTTTGTTTTCAAAATAATAATAAGTACTCACTTTTTTATTGCCTTCTTAACAAATACACGTGTAGTGATAACCTAGAATTTGTCAGTCCATTAAAATTGAAAGGAGACGTTTTATTTCGCACCAAAAACTGCAAACACAATATTTTGTTATCCGTAATACACAAACACAAAACGTATTTACCTGGAAATCAATTATCTACAAAGTACTCGTACTTTTTCCTTTAATTAAACTTCTACGAATGTTTGTGAACGAAATGTTGAACAGAGGTAGGTATTTGTTCCAAACGAAGAGCCGATAGCTCCAATTTGGAGTGTTTGCTTGGAGGCTGAGGTTTCCTCTGTAAATGTTTACAAAAAACTTGAAGCATTCTAGCTGGGTTCGTTCTATAGAAGTTTCTGGAACGGTAATAAGCGAATGGACAATTGTAGTATTTGTGGAAAAACGTATTACCCCTATGGGTTTTGTCAACCTTTGGAGGTATTAAAAATGATACAATTGATATATTCTTTGATTAATTGTTAATTAAAAGACCTAAATAAAATGCTCCCTCTAATCGTACTTTCGAACTCGCATAGCGCAGTTGGACAGCTTACAAGTGACGGCATAGTGCTGAATGTTATTATTTTATGCCCCTCTATCGTTCTAAATAGGTCTCCTGCTGGCTCATGTGCTCAGTACTTCAGTAAGGACCCGTTTTAAATCCATTAATAGACTACTATATTACAGGACAGCCCCAATAACAATGCGAAATAGAAATTCATCCATAACTGACAAAATATTATGACTATAATATTTATTACCATCATTACTACTGAAGTCGATAATTTACGCCTTGAAATATTTAAATACTTCTAACAAGCCATTGTTATCTTCTTAGAAATGTATTTTCAAAACTAAACATTAACAAAAAGATTTCATTGTTATCTTGTGCTACGTAATATCCATAACTAGCTTACCGTCCGCGGCTTCGCCCGCTTTGTTTAAAACCTAATAAATTATATACTAAAACCTTCCTCTTGAATCACTCTATCAATTAAAAAAAACCGCATCAAAATCCGTTGCGTAGTTTTAAAGATTTAAGCATACAAGGGGACATAGGGACAGAGAAAGCGACTTTGTTTTATACTATGTAGTGATTATTTTAACCATAACCGTTTTATCAATTTATAACCTATGTTTATTTCGCAGGCAATTCCTCATCTTTAATATGCATATTATTTCTGAATGTAAAGTAAATTGTTTCTTAATAGGTAAAAAATAAAAGCTGTTAATAAAATAATTCGTATAAATTTAATAATGCGCTTATAAATAATAAAACTTATTGTTTAGATACAAAATATAAATGACAAGATTATTACAATATATTTATAAAAGCTTATTACATTTGTTCATTCTGTTCGGGATTTTCTTCCTGTTTCATTTCCTTCGGCATGGTCAAAATATCAACCTGAAAATGAAGATTTTATTTTATTTTTCTGACAAACTGAATCAGTGATACGATCAAAACCTTCCATGTGATACTTTTATTGTTTAAATATTTTGATAGCAATTATTGCATTACTAAAAAATATTTTAACATTCCTTCGCTATAGGGAATTTGATTAATGTTGTTTTTTTCATGTGATAAGGGCGTCCTGGCAGAGCTACGTTTGCGGTACCAACTAGTAATTCTTATAAAATGTGTAAAACATTGAAATATAGACGTATTTTTAGAAACCGATTTTCAAAAACACAGAGCACCTGAATGTAGAGACAATGCCACAGCAATTTAGCACTCCTTTTTCTAAATAAGCAATCTTACCACTCTGGTCAGCTTGCCCAAATGTTCTTCTACACTACGGAATACAGGTTGCAACCCAGTCTCTGTGACGTCATCAAGTATTTCTGCTATCGTTTGACGGAAGCATTTTCTGAATTCCTTCAAGTCGTTCTGGAAGTCCTCCCATGTTATTGGCATCTTCTTTATTTGACCATCGTATTTAACAGGATTGTATGTCTGTAATTAGAATTTATAGGAGAACTGTTTTAAAAACTTCCAAGACTATTCCAGTAATAGGTGTGCTCAATTCTTGGTTAAAACTATGGTTAAAAAAATAATTTAGTAACGTTTAAACAACCATTTCAAAAAGGTGTTCTATTTAATCGTTTAAAGTTACCATTTTTTTAATACTGTTTTTAATTATATTATTCGACATAGCCTAAAGAGAAGACACACAGAATAATGAAACTTAAATAAATAATACAAATCACTTCTCGCTCTCAAATGTCCAAAATGAAACGTTAATATTGCGTAGGCGTATTGAGGCTTTGAGAACACAAAGTCTTAACTTTATTCTTATCTCACCTAAATAAAAGCTTTTGTTATTTTATAGACCATCTTCTATATTATATTAACACATTCAGTTTTAAATATAAAAGGACATTTCGCATTCACATACATAATATAATGTCGCCTTTAACCTAAATGTTTAAAATTGGGAATGTTTTTCTTTATTTTCTGCGAGTAATGAAGTTAAATTTTCATTTCTTTTGCTGTTAAATGATATAGATAATAATGATAATATATTTTGAATTAAGAAATTTTCATTAATATTATTGTTTTAAAATTATTTGTTTGAAATTTTCAAAAGAGAACTTACCTCAACCCGCCGTATTTTATTCCAAGATTGTTCAAAAAAGTTAAGCAGCGGTTGTAGGTGGTCCTTCTTAACAGTGTTCACAGTATGAGCTAATGTTTCACCATAACAGTACTTGAGTCGGTCTACAATACCCGTAGGAGCTTCTGCTATTTCAGGATC
Source organism: Colias nastes (assembly GCA_907164665.1). Taxonomy (NCBI): domain Eukaryota; kingdom Metazoa; phylum Arthropoda; class Insecta; order Lepidoptera; family Pieridae; genus Colias; species Colias nastes. Next base: position 7,909 of record CAJQZM010041602.1, on the reverse strand, counting down.
TTGTTCCATTTCACTGATGACGTCACGTTTGACGAAGCCATTTATCTAGAAGTGGAATCAGTATGGTATATTTATGGAAAAACATCACGAAAAGCAAGTCAAGTCAATCGTGAAGCACAGAATAAAATCTATTAAATCGACGTATAGCTCTGATATTGGATACCCTAAAAGTTTTGAAATTAATGTTGCTTTTTGTATAGGAAAGTCTATAAATAAATGCTTCCGAAGTAAAAGTAATCTTATTTCAAAGATTTTTACAAACGCCTGATGGTAGGATAATAACGATGGTAATTAGTGGTTCTAATTTTTTTTTATTTATGGTTGAAATAAATGATCAAACATTTAAATATCTTTTTCTATTTAAAGTTTTAGTATAATTGCAAACAATGCTCTCGAACTAACTTAAACCCGTACATAATATTTTAACAATGAAAAGCTACCCCTTAATATTTCCACCACTTTTCCAATTTCTTCTTTGGGTACCTACTAATATTTTTAAACGTAGAAATGTAAAGATTGCAATTAGATATATGGCTTTTCTTATTATTACATTGATTTCACCAAGTTATTAATCAAAAATATCAAAAAGGAATACTCACGTTCGCAATCGCAAACGCACAAAACACAAAAAATATCCTAGTATCCATTTTGCGAGCTGAAGATGAAATGCAAATATTTTAAATTTTCGTGGCCTTTATGTATTTCGTATAAACAATATTCATGAATATTTCGTGCATCAAACATTAATTCGTATTGCATCTTATAACTGTATTTGTTAAAACAAAGTGCTTACGGAGCATGTAATTAGAAAGATGAACTTGGATCAAATCTTCCTGTAGTATTAATAAAAGTGCTAATTACTCATTGGCATGTTGTACATTCAAAAACTTGCTGCATATAAAGAGTGCACCTACCTTACTAGTTTCTACTGAACCTAGTACCTACCTTAGAATGTCGTGTCCTATATAAATCACATTAAATGCTACAACATAATCACTAACCCATCTACACTTTCAACATTTTAATAATATGTACCTAGCTAAAAATCACTTTCATACATATTACACATTATTTTAATATATTGCTTCAGAATTTCAAATTCTACTAACCATCGATCTTCTTCTTATAATATACACAAGAATAAACTAAAACTCCTAACCTTCTTGGGCCACAGAAAATAGACGTTCCAGACAAGCCCAAGATGGCAATATTATTAGATTGGCCTCGTTATTTCTAGTTGATAAATTTAATATTCTCTATGCTCAAAATATATTTGGTATCTCAGAATTTCGAAGAGTTGAAAAATGAAGAATAATAAAAACAAAGGTATGTGAGTATATTTTATTATTATTTGTGTTTAATGTAGAAACATTGTTTGTGATTTTATTTTCTAATACATAGTTTTATTATATTTTACATTAATTTAGTTTTACGTCAGATACATCGAATAATGAAGATAGTAATATTCTAAAATGTAGATGAATATTTCTGAATACAAAAATTTTTGTTCCCATTCTAATCTTTCTATATACAATACAATCTAATATAAAACTAAATGCTATACATGTCAAGATGTTTTAATAAGATATATCTATACAGTAGGGCGAGTATCATAAATTCTGTATTTCGGATAATACTCATCATAACCTGGAAGTACTTCTTCTTCATCATCACTATCATCATCAAATTCTTCACTAGATTCAGAGGAATCTGAGAGATCATCTAACTCATCATCATCAGATGATGAGTTAGATGATGATGATGAAGATTCATCTTTTGATAGACTTGCTTGTTCACTTTGTTCTTTAATTTCCTCTGCTTCGTCTTCGATCTCTTTTGCTTCTTTAGGAGTAATGTATTGAGGAACAAGTTGGATGATCATTTGATCAACGCAGTCATCATCTTCATTGGAATTGCTATCACTGTCAGTATCGAACTGTAATAGATAAAAAATAAATACATTAATTATAAGATTAGTTCTGACCTAACATTTTTTGTAGGTGTCTGAGTTATCTCTAATAGAGCTCTGTCAATTGGCTCGAGGAAGCCAATTTTTTATCTAAAAATACGTTTAATATTGGAGCAGTTAAACTCAATTTTTTAAAGCGTTATCTGTATAAAAATCCATACATATTTGTATCCGGTGTTTCACCCTGTTGTGTGCATTCTAAAAAATTGTTACAGAGTTATCGGCATCCCAAGTGTATCAAATATTTATTGAAAACGCGTCCAATAAAAAAAAGTTTAAAGTAAAAAATAGCATAGTATAATCCTTTGGTATTCTATGGCTATTTTGTTATTGTCATATTATAAGAGCGCCTCCTTGCTAGAGTGGTTGATGCGTGAGCGTAGAACCGAGGGGTCCTGGGTTCGATTCCCTGTGGAGACGAAGAAAAAAAATGTCTCTGTCTGGCAGGACACAGAAGGCTGATCACCTACTTGTCCCTAAAAGAAAATCGATCAGTGAAACAGATGTATGCATAATGTATCTGCCCCTTACCCCACTTCGGGACACGGGACTTCACTATATTACAAGATATCTATAATAGATCAATATACAAGAAATAAATAATTATTCAATTACTACCGTTTAACAAATTGCTTCAAATTAACCTAGTATCAAACAAAATGCTTTATGTAGTTATTATCCGACTTTGACCTTATATGAACTGCATCCGGTGATTAATTTATTGTTATTGTAATGTGAGACGTTCAACACGATTGCACATGTACATACAACAAAAGCAAATATGGAGTAATGTGTTATAACAATTCGTATTGTGTTTGTCTGTTATCTTTGAATGAAACCTATTTTATTTAACGCATAGCTCATTGGAAATCTAGTTCCGGAACTATGTATTTAGGTAGGGCTGAGGTATGACCATTCCCTGTGAATATAAATGATAAATTTAATTATTATGATTAATCAGTGAAACAAAAAAGATCAGTAAATCTGTAGGTACAGTAAGAATCATAAAAGAAGTAGTAAGTAAATATTATCAGTAAATAAATAGAATCTGTATGTAAATATCAAATTGTAAGCGTGGCAGACAACACTAGTAAGTATTTCATATTCCAATAGTAAATACGAGTTCTCAACTCCGTATTTATGTTTAGTTTTAAAGGATTTAACGAGCCACTCGCCTTGCTAGTTCGTAGCAATAGTACAAACAACGACCATCGCTTAGCCTGTTAAATATTTAACTTTGTTCTTAGTGTAATGTTTCTTTTATTTATATACAAGTTAACGCTGATATCTATACAAATATGCGCTAGAAAAGTGTTTAAGTTTTGTTATATAAAGTCCGTTGCGTAGTTTTAAAGATATACCTAGTATACACAGGGACATTCAAACACTATAAAGTGACAGTGACTAAATTTTGATCATAAACATTACCTAGTAATAGCTAAATAACACAACGGAGATAACACAAACACCTATTCTAAATAATATCGTTTTATACAAATTTTCAATTGACTTTTACACAATCCACTTTAAAATCTATACATATATTATAAAGCTGAAAAGTTTGTTTTTTTGAACGCGCTAATCTCAGGAACTACTGGTCCGATTTGAAAAATTCTTTCGGTGTTAGATAGCCCATTTATCGAGGAAGGCTAATAATAATTGGCTATAAATTATTTATTACGTTAGGACCAACAGAAGCTGAGCCACGCGGATGAAATCGCGAAGTGCAGCTAGTTTTTAATAAGGTTAATACGTACCATAAAATTAAGATACGGAGATATAGCAGCTAGTGTTTCGTCAATTTCTTTCTCTACATTGCCCAACTGTGACACAAAGGAGTCCATGCGGGTGTCATTTGATGACGTCGTGTTACCCACGAACAGGTTGGAGTGATCGGTTGCTGTAGCATTCGCTGATGTGTCTGATGGACGACATTGTACCTGTTGTAAAGAAAACTTGAGAGGTATCAAGAAAAACGAGGATGGAACGAAGTTACTAAAATAACTGGTTACTTTTTATGAGAAAAAGAGAGAGAGACAGACAGAGATACACGCGAACGCCGCACTGCTTACAACTATAGCAAAAAGTTTCGTTACAATTTTTGGTCTTAATTCCGTCTAGCCCCCTTTCGTAACGCGCGATAAAGAACTTCGTTCCAATAATATTAACACCATCAATATTTCGTTGCGTTATCATGCCCATACTTAAAAAAGATTCACCTCAAATTTTCTGTAGAAACTGGTTATTAGATTTTTGTTATTGATTAATATGAATTATTTCGTAACAAAACACACATTCATGTCTGTAATGTAGAGATTTTATACTTCTAAAAATGTAAAATCTAGCGAAATATGTTTAAACATTATTTCTTTGATGCTCCACATAAATACTTTTCGGTAATTAAATAACGCGTATAATTTCACACAGCGCAATTTAATTTACGTCCGTATGGGAAACAGTCTCTTAAATATTATGCATAAACCTTTACGACATATGCTCGGTACATTTCGTAGAACTGTATTTAAACTCGTAATAAACATATTAAAAGGGAGATATTGAAATAAATGGACTTGCACATTATATTAATAAAAAGGATATTAATTTATATTAAATATCATATTATTATTATATTAAATATTATCACTACAGTTCACTTTTTATGAACTGTATAAAGGTGCTTTCACAACGAAGACACTGGTTGAGAAAAAGGTAAATAATTGATTAGCGTGAAATGTTACATTGAAAAAAAATCAACGGGAATAAATTAATAAAAATATTAAACTTAAAACTAGGTTCATGTGAATTGACGCTATCTAAAAACTACCACCAAATTTTTAGTTCTATGAGATATTATTTAAGCCACAAAATAAATTTAATGACACACACAACACCATAATTATCTACGCAAAAATAAGAAAACAAAACCTTACGTTTTGCAAAAAAGCAGCCAATATTATAGATAGACACAGTTTCAACATTCTGGATAATTTCCAATTAAAATGCATTAGTACTAATAGAGAATTGTCGTTGCACCTGTTTAAATACATTCATTATTAGTTATTGTGCCTGAAAATTGACCAAATGGTCACGTTCTTATACAAAATTATCGGTATTTTTAGAACAAATGAAGTTATTAGCGTCATATAATGATAAGTTTGTTCTTATCATCGCGTAATTATTATAACAATGTATAATGTATGTTATGATGTTACTTCAAGGTTTGTAGCGCAGTTGCGGTTTAATACCTCGATAAATTTCATAATTATTTATATATTTATTACACTTCATTGTACTAACATGAATGGACAAAGCAGAAAAAAAGAACACACAAAAAGGCATCATTTGTACAAAAGGCGGCCTTATATCTTTTAAATTCTTTTAAATTCTTTTAGATCTTTAGTTCAATTTCTCTTATTAATTTTTTTTTTGTAAAGAGTTTATTTTTTAAAATCATCAAATTTTTGGCTAAAGTGATACTTGCATAGTATAGAATTGTTATAATATTCAGGTATATAACTTGTATCAACGGACGGATAAATGTCTCCTGTAACACAGGACATTTCCTAGCATAGGAGACATTGTTCAAATATTGCAATTAATTGTACCTACAGCTACGGTTTATGTTTTACTTATATGTAAGTTATCCCATAATTGCATGTACATGTATATTTTTTGTTGTCAAATAAAGAATTTATTATTATTTATTATTGCTGAACAGCAATCTCTACCAGACAACCTGTTAGGAAAGGAATTGTATGAAGGTCGTGGGATAGCGCGAAATAAATGATTATAATTACAATAAGTTGGTCTTACGTTTTATATCTCATAGTGGTTTTTTTTTTTTTGAAATTCATGTGATATTTAAAATGACACATTACTACAAACATAACATTCAGGAAATATAATTGGTTATAGTTTGTGCCTTAGATCATTAAGTTTGTGCGATGTTTGAACATTTTTTACATAAAAATACAGAAACATGACTAAATATCCAAATATTTCTATGGAAGCAATCTCAATTTTGTTAATTAATGTTCGATTTCTTCGTCTATATAATAAGCAATGTAGAGCGATTTTGTTGTCGTGATAATCACGTGTTTAGTACATATGCAAAGGTCAAAAATTAATCTTGATAAGAAATATACATTCTTAACATAAATTATAAGATTACTAGTTAGAAATGCGGTTACTTTTTAATCTTAGGCTCTTTTAAATAATTATATTTACTTTAATTCTAAACCAACTTTTACCCTTTTTTGTAAAGTTTTAAAGAATTAGATTGCTTTTCTTCCCCTTTATAAAATAGCATTTCTTATGCCCCTATATTGCTTTGAAGCTTTCACAATTTTTTTAATCTAACGCTGATTCCGAGAATCGCTTCTCTGTGATATAGAATCACAACTCTACTTATAATATGTTATTTATAAATGTTGTATGCAAATGTTTATTAGCATTTAGCATCATCCATGCTTGATTTTGTTTAGTTTAGGATTTTTCTTTTTTTTTTTCATTTAAATTAAAGCGCAATGGAATTATTCGTTACCTTTCATTGTCTTTATGTTTTTTGTTAAGGTTTTAAAAGTCTTTCGTGGTGTTTAAATTTAATCCAGTTAAAAACTTAATGACGAAACTCTATCAGATGAAAATATAAGAAAAATTGCATCTATTTTTATTTTACACTCATGTTTTGAACCTGTATCTTAAAGGAACAAGTCCAAAGGACTAAGTGAATAGAAATACACTGGGTTACAGAAAACTGTAAAGTTTCTCCGATATTGAATATTCATGTCGCGATACGATCCATCGTTGGTACAAGTTGTAGGAAATTTTTATTGAAAATTCCTATAAAGTTTCCTCTCTTCGAGTATAGTTTTATTTTTACTTTGTTCTATTGTTTTATGGGCTATTTAAATAATACGTTTTAAATAGTGATTCGGTGTGCAATAAAATAATAATAAAATATATAGGTAGTTTTAAAACCTAAAAAACACGCTTGTTTAAGATAAACTAATAAAACTTATTGTATTCTCTGCTCCTTGATGCAAAGTTGGAATTAAATCTGACCGTTTAAAGTACCTAGGTCAAAATCGAGTCTTAGGAGTCGGTCACATATAGATGAAGCTAATAAAAGCATGTTAAAAATCTCCTATGTAGTATCTTAGTAAATACTTGATTGCTCGAATGCTCGCTAAAAGACATATCGGTATTTTAAGATGGTCAAGTTATGTGTAGTTATGTGTATAATGTGACAACATTATTAAAATATTTGCTTTATACACGAGCATTATTAAAATATTTGCTGATTTACCTATGTTTCTTAGAAATCCTTTTAGAGTTGCAAAAAAAAAAAACGTATTGTATAGTAATTGTTTCCTTCGTTATAAAATCTAGTTTTAATTTCGCGGTCATATAAATGTAGCCATAATCAGTCTATTTTTAAAGATTAACAAATATTTTTTAATTTAATCTCATTCAAATCTCAAACATTTTTGTAACTTAATTAATCTATTTATTATTTATGTATTTACCCTACAATGTATTTATAATATGTATCAAATCTATGTAGATATTCATTTATTATATTATTCTATCTTATGTTATTCTATAAGTATGTATATATGTGTAATATAGAATGTATGATAACACTGTAGTCTTTAATTTTTTTAATACTTATTTTCAATTAATTTCTATTATATATTTATTATTTATTTATTTATTTATTATTATTTATTTATTTTTTTGTAAGTGTACTGTGTACTCCACGTCACAAGGGGTTGCTGAAAACCAGTGTTGTGTAAGGGCTCTGACTTTTGCACAACTATTAGCTGAGACAACTCCTTTTGTCGTCAACTAATGAGCCGCAATTCACAAAATGTATAGTGATTATTTATATTTTATTTTATTGTTTGTAACCAGTGTATGTGTGGTGTGGTGGAGTTG
>CAJQZM010041601.1:0-21279 GCA_907164665.1 Colias nastes | reverse complement strand
ATATACCCACACATGACTGACATATTAAACGGCTAGACCGGATTTGATGACAATTTTTGTCTCCGTTTAAGGAAAGGGTCCGAAAAAGTTTGAGTATGCTAATACAAAAATATAGATCAAGTCATATGATGGGTAAGAGAAAAATAATCTCAATCATTATGTACTGTTTTATCTTGTCTAGGTTATTAAATTCAGCGTCAAATGAAATGTAAATTTGACAGCTTTACATAAATATAGCCAGCTCTATCACATTTGAAGCTTTAGGAAACCTCTACCACCTTTTTTTTTTTTATAGTGGGGAAATCTTCCAAAGATACCCACGGCCCCCGGGTAAGAAGCCGTGGGTTATGTCGGATTCTTACCGACTAAAACCCCACTGTGTTCCGTCGAGCCGCTTTAATGATGGGGCCGCGGGTATTTGTTAGAATTCTTCCGCGACCCCCTCGGCGGCAGCCCATCTCCAGGCCAGGCGCAAGCCAAGAACAGGAAAGGTGGTTTGCCTGCTCTTCCCTCCCGTTGGCGGCATGAGCGGAACACGTCTCAAGTCGCCTCACCGCACCGGACGATGGATTACATTCCCCGTTCCACCGCCCGGCGCCCTTCGTCAAAACCTCTACCACCTGTCAACTCTCTACCATAGCGTTAAATTATTTACGTATTTTGTAATTCTTAAGATGTAACTATACCTAACGTCAGAATCGACTCATACTTTATTCCAAACGACCAATTTTTTCTTATCGAACGCCTATTATTAATCCGTAACTATAACCCATGTGAAAAAATCGGCACATACTTTAATCAAAACGACTAATTCATAATTCTTGCTTTCTTATTCTGAGCAGTTCCTAGTACATGAAATGCCAAGAAAAGCGTCGTAAAGAGGAAAATTCTTTTAAGCAATAGATCCTTATTTTAATCTAATTACGTAATTCATCAACGCTTCTAAGGATTTTTAAACTTCGCTTTTTTTCATTAACGAGGCAAACTTGAAGGTCCTAATAAAATTCGTGAAATTCATTCGCCTTATAAATTAAATCGACCTGGCAATTTTTCTGGGAATACATTTGAATTAATTCCTTTGAAATGGTATACAATGTACAGAACTGTTTATTAAGATGCCGCAAATTAATATTTATGTTGTATTTTTCTTATTAAGATGGTTTTAGAACTTTTGATTTACTTTAGATTGTTTTTTATGAAGTGAAACTTCTTTAGGCGCGTATTATAATTCCAAGGTTGCGTCATGGCAATACCGTCACGTCACGTAAGTTAATAATTTTGGTAGCTTTGAATCTTGCCAAAGAAGTTTCACTTCTGACACGTGTGCTCGGCACACACGCAATTTTTCATACATAAAATATGTGCAGGTATAGATAAAATATCTGAACACTATTTATTACATTGTTTTAAAATATTACTTATTAATCTTAAATAACGAAAATTTCTAAACAAATGAAAACAATTTCCATTATAAATTTCGTACTTAAAGTAATTATATTACTGATTTTTCCGAGAATACTTCAAGTTTAAGAGTAAGGCATCTTACCTAAGACTAAAACTTTTTTAATTACATATTACAAGATTTCAAGTTCCCGAGTTTGAAATACAAGTTGTATTTAATGAATTAGTTTGTATAATTATCTACAAAGTTGAAATTAAATGATATTTAATGTAATAAGTTTGTGTTATGTGACATCATAGCGAAATTATAGACTACTAGTGGTCCGCCCCGGCTTCGCCCGTGGTACATATTTCGCAATAAAAGGTAGCCTATGTCCTTTCTCGGGTCACACCCCGGACACTCCATATGACTCCATACAAAATTATCGTTTTGACAGTCACACTGTAGAGACTGCAAATGTGTGTGTTAACGCTTTATGGTTGGCACATTTGTGACTAGCGTAAAAAAAAATTCGCGTTTTTCTGATGAAATACATCCGTAAACAGCACAATATCTAACCATTTTCTACGAAAAACGATAATCACAAATCCAAAATAATAAAATTACTTTAAGTCAATTTGATTAATGTTGTCAATCTTCGTTGCGTATCGTCCTTGCAGAAAAATATGGCCCATTTTAATCACGATCGTGCGGGGTGAGGTAAGTGTTTAATTTTGGCGGGAGGCGGAGAGTGTCCGTTCTGTAGCGTTTAGCTACTATTATGTATTCTGTGCTCGGGTATCAAAATATCTCCATACCAAATTTCACGCAAATTGGTTCAGTAGTTTAGGCGTGATTGAGTAACAGACAGACAGACAGAGTTACTTTCGCATTTATAATATTAGTATGGAAGTATGGATTTTAATCAAAACGACAATTCTTAGAAATATTTTCATTATCAGTCTCATAACAATCTGTATTATAAAAATTAAACGCTGAATTTTTTCCTAAGCGCAAAACTCGAGAACGGCTAAACCGATTTCGTTAATTCTGTTTTTATAATATTCCTTGAAGTAGGATGCTATGCAGAGAAACGTAAACATGTACCACGGGCTAAGCCGGTGCGGACCGCTAGTTGCGTATAAAATTATAAGTAGTCATAGAGACTACCAATAGTACTGAACACTTATAACTTAGAATTTTACTATTAAAATTAGATATTTCGTAACATTTACATATTTATAACGCGAACCTATAAGATATTTAAGCAAAAAGTACTCAATACGACTTAAGAAGCGAAAACTTCTTCTTCAAAATACTTATTTCTTTATCACGTTGAATTGGTCACCCCTTTATATTAAAATGTTGCTAAAGGTAACGAATCTAAAAAAATAAAAAACCCCAATAGTCTTTTATATTAAAATTTCCATAATGATATTAAAGACGCTCTCAATTTATTCATAAAAGTGCTCGATATTTTCATAAAATAAATTTGGATCGCCTTCCAGATGTTTGTTTGAATTTCGCGAATACTTCAAAAGGCTGCGTTATAATTAGCAGTGCTTAATTAATATCAAAGAGATGATTACGAAATTTGTAAACGACCATTTTGAAAACATTTCTCATTTTGATAACTTTTGATTTATTTTTGGTTATAATTAAATCGATGACTTATTATGACATATTTGCTTTTTAATGCATAATGCCATCCAAATATTTGTCCCATGTATTTATAATTCAAGACGTGATTTGATTAAAATAAGTGTTCTTAAGTTATTAATAACTAGCTGCTCCGCGCGGTTTCACCCCCGTGGCTCCACTACTGTTGGTCGTAGCGTGATGATATATAGCCTATAAGCCTTCCTCGATAAATGGTCTATCTAACACCGAAAGAATTTTTCAAATCGGACCAGTAGTTCCCGAGATTAGCGCGTTCAAACAAACAAACAAACTCTTCAGCTTTATAATATTAGTATAGTTATGAGCTTTTATATGCCTCATTTTATTTTTTTTTTATTTTGCTGCAATCGTTTTGTCTTCTCAGCAAATAATTAATTATTTTTATTAGGGTAAAGTCGCTATAATGCAAACCAGTTAAATAATCCTACAGTTTATAGAAATGCGACTATCTCTTATAAGAATTAAGTACCTATACCTAAGTACACAATACCTATCAGATAATGAAAAAGATGTTTAATATTCCATAAGAAACTTGTCCTACAAGATGTTCAATTTTATAAAATACTTACATTTTCAAAGAAAATGATTTTTACTGTGATTAAACTAAAATTTCTAAAATAGCTATAAATATCTTGGAAATGAAATAGAAAATAGTTTTATACTCTTACCAAAATAGAAATGAACTTTCTGTATCTATATTTAGTGTATTTTTTTTGTGTAACAGTTGTATCAATATTGGATCTCATATAAAATATTCTAATCAAAGATTTTGCTTACCAAAAACTCAATTTCCATACAAGATAATCGCTAGACCAAAAAATGAGTTCCCAAAATACGTGTTGGAGGTAAAAATAAAATGGTGGGTTAATAAAAGCTCCACATTTTCGTGAACAGGGGTTAATGGCTCTTCAGGAGCAATCTTGTAGGACTGAGAGTTCCACTTTTGTGAAGTCCTGTCGCGATTTATAAGCTGAAGCGAATACAAAGCTCAATACGATTTGATTTTATGGGAAAGCTTCTCTCCTATTTTGCCTTTATGTCAAACTAGCTTTCCGCCCGCGGCTTCGCCCACGTTTTCAAAGAAAAACCCGCATATCTCCCGTTCCCGTGGGATTTCCGGGATAAAACCTATCCTATGTGTTAATCCAAGTTACCCTCTATATGTGTGCTAAATTTCATTGTAATCGGTTCAGTAGTATTTGCGTGAAAGAGTAACAAACACACACAAATACAACCTCACAAACTTTCGCATTTATAATATTAGTAGGATAAGATTGTGACAATATGGCTACCAATCCGATTTGGAAAATTATTTATGTGTTAGATTTATCCAGACAGGCTGCTTTTTATCATCATACTAAGACCTATTGGAGCGGAGCTATGCGAGTAAAACTGCGGGGCACAGCTAGTGTGTATAACATAGATGCAACGATTTTAATCATTTACAACTAAACCACGTTATACTGCCTGCTTATAGCAATGATATACCAAAACTATACGTTATCAAATACTTTTTACGCTTTTCACATAATTATAAAAAAAAAAAAAATTTACTTGTCATTCAAATGGTGTCATCTATGGTGGCTCACTGGTGAGAATCTCTGACTAAAAATCGATTAGTCGGGGGTTAGAAACAAGCGAGCGCGCATTATATGCTGTATCACATATTCTAACGACGAGTACAAAATATTCAAGACTAGCTGTGCTATGCGGTTTTAGCCGCGTGGCTCCGCTTCTGTTGGTCGTAGCGTGATGATATATAGACGATAGCCTTCCTCGATAAATGGGCTATCCAACACCGAAATAATTTTTCAAATCGGCTCAGTAGTTCTTGAGATTAGCGCGTTCAAACAAAGTTTTCAGCTTTATAATATTAGTATAGACTAGCTTTCCGCCTGCGGCTTCGCCCGCGTTTTCAAAGAAAAAACCCGCATAGTTCCCGTTCCCGTGGGATTTCCTGGATAAAACCTAGCCTATGTTGCTCAGTGAAGCTTTCTAACTGTGAAAGAATTTTTGAAATCGGTCCAGTAGTTTATGCGTGAAAACCATACATACATACATAATTACAAACCTTTCCTCTTTATAATATTAGTATATTATAACCGCGAAGCGCGTCGAACGCGGCAACTGATACACAAAAATAATCCTTATGGCATGATTCTGTATTCACGCGCGATGACTTATAGCGTATTTCATGTATAACTTTGGTGTTTCTACACCGATTTACATGATTCTTTTTTTATTGAATAGGTAATAAATTTAAGAACATTTGTGTCGTACATGATTTCTATGTAGCTTTAACCATTAAGGCTGCACACGCGACGGAAGCTTAAAAAATGGAGTAACTTCTCCCGTTTTCCCAATATTTCCCTTCACTGCTCTGCTCATATTGATCGTAGCGTAATAAAAAGTATACTATAACCTGCCCAGGAGTATGAAGAATAATTGTGCCAAATTTCGTTAAAATCCGTCGTGTAGTTTTTGTTTCTATAACGAATATACAGACAGACAGACAGACAGACAGACAGACAGACAGACAAAAATTTTACTGATTGCATTTTTGGCATCAGTAGCGATCCCTTATCACCCCTTCATAGTTTTTTTTTAAATATATTTCATGTACAGAATTGGTCTCTCTACAGATTTATTATAAGTATAGATTAAAAACAACTACAATTACTAATATGTTCTTCGCTCATGCCTTATCCCACCAAGACACTGGTACTCATTGAAATCGCTTCACCAAAGTGCGGATGTCATACGTTACTGTTCGCTAAATTGTACGCCTTTTTTGTGTCTACTTTTATTGGTTAGTTGGCGGATTGTTCCAACAATTTATTCGCTAACACGCCCAAACATTTGGGATTCACTTTATTTGTTGGCTAAATTTTTCTCTTTAAATCTATTTTTGGTTCAGTTTTATTTTGTTTAATTTGGGGAACAGAAAACTGGTTCATTCGTTTAAATTATACTTATTGTAATAGATATGTTTCCCATATAAAAAGGATTTTCACTAGATAAAAAAACTGCTTCCAAATCATGAACTTCCTTCTTTAAAGTCGGTTATTACGAATGATGCGGTTCGTACATGATGTGAATGAACTCGCATAGTTAGCACTATATACGATGATATAATGTTGGCTCAATGTATTAGAACTCCTACATTAACTGTTATTCCATTGATGAATGCTTTTGTGTGTTGAAAATGTATATTTTTATTCTATTGTGAATACAGTTAATTTATAGAGTACTCCGCCCGCGGCTTCTCCCGCGTTTTCAAAGAAAAACCCCCATAGTTTCCGCTCATGTATGATTTCCGCGATTAAAAATAGCCTATGTCTTATTCTAGGTCTTCAGCGACTTGCATGCCAAATTTCGTTATAATCGGTTCAGTAGTTTTTACGTGAAAGAATAACAAACATCCATCCATCCTCACAAACTTTCACATTTATAATATTAGTAGGACTTACTTTTGATATTATGTGGTGCTTAATAAAATATGCCACTAGGATAAAGCAGCAAGCAATAACTTGTAAAAATATACAGTTTCTGCTAGCTTTACTCCACAAAGAAAGATAAATTACAATATATAGGGATCGTAGATGAATTAAATTTATTTATTGCATACACTTTACTGTTTTTATGTAACTGAATATAAACATTAATTCTAAATTCTGTATGACTGAAAACATATACGTTACCTTTCGCAAATGGTTTAACAAACATGTCCTTTAATTTATTAAATAAATTTATTTCCTATTTGTGACAGCCCTATGTTACGATCTATAATACGCATACGTTTGCAATTCAGCGTATCACAGGCGTTACATAACAACGAGGTAGGTACCAAGGGACTACGCTGTCGATTGCATATTGATGTGTGTGTCACAGAGTATTATGTAACAGATAATAAAAGAATCGTTCAAAATATTATAGACCGTTTGTACCTAGTATTAAATGGAATTATAAAAAGACTGTTCTAAGTATGAAAACGAACTATATTTTCCAAATTTTCCAAATATGCATGGATTTTAAGTATGAAAACAATTTTACAATATGCTTTTAATTTTTATGTAATAATGATGTTTTACTAGATTCTATATTAATTTAGATGATTCGTTATTTTCAGATTAATGATGCATCATTTCAAATTCTTTATAACAATATGGAGGTGCTGTTTCATCTATAAAAATTTTAAATTAATAATAAATAGGTAATAAGTGAAAACCCTAGCGATACGGATGGAACTTCAGTGATTACATGCATTGAAGAATGTTTGAGGTTTCTGCACTTTACTATTCTGTGTCTTTGATCTGTAACCCGTCTTGCATTTTATTAGGGTTGTCAAAAATGTACAAAATGAAAATAGTGGATAGTTTTATTTACTACCTACAATATTAATATATCCTGAGTTCAATTTGAAAACTGTTAATAAAAAAGAAAATATAGGTACATTACATATGATCCGCCTTTAAAATATTAATACTTACTGCGAGAACAAGGAAAGTTTAAATGAAATAATAATAATAAATAATATCATTTAAGCATAACAAAGACATCTTTAAAAACACAATGCTTTCTTAAAAATTCAATACAACAGCTCTAAGAACAAAGTAAAACGCTGCTACCACGTATTTCCGCTGAATACTAAATTATGGCCCGGCTTAGTAAACTCTGCCTCGAAGTCGTACAAACTTCAACTATTTTTGTACTCCGTATGCGAAAACAAGAACTATTTCTACTCACATACTGATACATACCGTCTAGTACGAAAATAACCATTAATCACACGTTAAAAACAGTCTAATTGAGAGCTGACAACTACGCAGAAATCGCCAATGCAAAAAGAAAACATGACCCTACCACAATAAAAACCGTACGAAACCGGGCTAAAATTATAAAGTCGACGCACTCGTGGACCAACTCGACCCTATTATTATCCATCCAAAAATAAACCGAAAAGCCACAACATAATACACATATTCCAAAAACCAGTCTCAACCGTAATGCTCTATTGAAATTAATGATCATCGCCATTGAGTAGATCTGAAAATTCAATAAGGCATAAATACCCAATCAGCCCATACAATTCTGAACTATATAGTAAAGCGATTAAGAACCGTATTCGCAAATCGAAAATAGAATGCAAGCAAGATTCAACCGAGTCTGGATAATGCCCTTTGTTGATTCTGGAATTTTTTTCAAAATTGGAACGTAAGAACGCGTTCCATATGCCTCACATTCGAATACATTTCGAATTACGCGTATGAAAGAAGGGCGTAAAATGCGTTTATAGTGTTATTGCAAAATCGATCATAAATATGTGGGTTAGGGTTGATATTCAATAGTGGTGGTTGTAAAATGTCACGACATTGCATTCCATGCGATGCGAATGACTCTTGTATGACAACGGCCAGACAAGGGCAGTCGCATGCCATGGACGTCGCCTACGCGTACGAACTTGCGATTTTCTTTGCTGTTTTTATACGATAGATGTATGTTACAATTACGATTGAAATAATGTTGTTATGATGTTTTGAGAAACACTTGGCGTTGGCCACGCTTATTACTTGTATATTCCAGGCATTATAAAACCATTTGACGGCTTAAAAAATACAGTTAATGCCTTTATTTCCTCTGTCAATTTTTTTGATCCGTTATCATTTAATCAATATAGTTAAAAAAATACAAAAAACATGCTTCAATAACATACATTGATGAAATTATTGTATTGTCACCGATCCTTGATAAGTACAAAGTTTGAATTAAATCTGTCCGTTTAAAGTGGGTCAAAACTCAAAATCGTCTTTAGAAGAGTCAGTTATATACAAACATACAGATGAAACTAATAAAAGGTGTGTCAAAAAATCTACCATTACATCAAAAGGATTGCAGTCATTTAATACCTTATAAATAAAATTGTAGAATAGATAATTATTTAAATGCTGATGCTTTACTCTTGAAAAAGCTTCGTAAAAGGAAAAAAATTTAGTGTAACATTTTTTCGTTACGCGTGACATTTTTCCGTTACGCGCCATCTTTTTCTTATCCCTACCACGCGAGATTCGACGTATTTCTGTAAAGTTGCATATAGTAAATTATTTTTTGAAAAATAAGGCCATAAAGAAGTTTCACTTCTTACGTGTGTACACTTGTACACGCACAGATTTTTTTTTAATAAAGCAAAATTTACGTTTCTAAAGCGCTTGTAAGCTTACAATATGATTGAAAAGTTTTTGGTTTAGGAATGTAAGACCACACTCGAGGAATAAATAGGCTATAATCCATACTAATATTATAAAGCTGAAGAGTTTGTTTGTTTGTTTGTTTGAACGCCTTAATCTCAGGAACTGCTGGTCCGATTTGAAAAATTCTTTCGGTGTTAGATAGCTCATTTATCGAGGAAGGCTATAGGATATATATCATCACGCTAAGACCAACAGGAGCGGAGCTACTCGGGTGAAATCGCGAAGCGCAGCTAGTACTAAATATACTGAATGCTTTAATAAAAATTAAATCAGAGATGAATGAACCTGTGACCGTGGGACCGTTCTCGGAATCCATACATACGTAAATTGAGTTTGTTTGTTACGTAAATAATTTCATATTGAATTTGGTTAGCTTTTAATAAATAATGTTTTTCTTAGCTATTGATTTTGTTAATAATTTAATACATAAATTGAAAAGTATGGAAGTAATGAATCTAAACCACGAAAAAAAAACGTAATATGAGATTTATAGAATGTAAAGATTGTAAAAATAAAAAAAAATCGTGTTTCATTAATACATAGAGTTGGCATTGTATTGTATGCAAATAAAATTACCTACAATCGAATAAATAATGCACTGTGTCCCAAATAAGAAAATAGCAGTTAAAAATCTAGAACACTATATGTACCTTTAGCTAACTATACATTCACTCCTTGAAAGAAAACTCATTCTATTAATTATTTATCTAATTACCATGCGAATTCACGTACTCTAGCTAGTTAGGTATTAAAATTTTGAAAAATAGTAAGCCAATGAAACAAATAACACAAAAAAATGTGTAATAATTTCAAACATGTTATTTGTTTATTTCCACTTTACACATATTACACTTAAATTTCAATTAACAGCTTCTAGTTTAGACGTATTAACGTACTTATTTAAATAGAATGCCAAAACATTTGTCTGCGAAAATTAAAATCCATATACAAATCTCAAATTCAAGTAAATTTTAAAACAAAGCTGGGGTTAACGTAACTAAGTAGTTATTCAACCTTCTGTCTGTAACAATGACACACCCGTATCAAAAATGATAAGAATCAGAATTTATTACCTAAAGAAAAAAAAACCTACCTAAGAACTAAAATTTTATATACCAACGCAAAACGGCCGAAATTTCCACGAAAAATACGCGGTCGAAAATGTGGAATTATGGCCTCTAGACTCTAGAGGATTCTATTTTATTACATAATCTATGATACTTTTAACAATATTAATGTATGATATTACTTATACGTGTCACAATCATTTGCTTTTAACCTTGATCGCAAAAATAGTAAAAACTAAGTATGCTATAAACTAATTAGGTATGGTGTCGTCCGGCTGACCTAACGCTATTTTATTTTCGTCAGCTCCCTATAATGATAATGTACATTCTTATTAAGAAACTGGACGGTTTTACGTTTTTATATTTGTAGCTATCGACTAAATATAAATAAGACATTTATATTGTTAAAATTTGCATTCCATACAGAAGGTTTAAAAGGCAAACAGTGCAAATCGATAGCTGGGAAGCCAATCGAAAATCTACATTTACATCAAAGATTATCAACAAAAGTTCCTAAATAGTTATTTTTAGTTTGGTAGTAGAACTAAAGATACGTCAGAATTTTCCAAAAGAAAGTCATATTATCAAAACATACTAAAAGAACGCAATAATTGTTATAATAAATATCCGTTTGCTGATATATTGTTACATGGATTTGTACAATAATTTGTTGTATGGAAAATATTATAATGATACGAAAATGTTTCCTTAGCTCATATTTCTTTTATCTCATTGATAATTAAGATCATGAGAATGTTTCTTAAAAGATAAATAATTATTTCTGAACGAATCGTACATATCTTTTTATCTGTATTTTAATTAATGTATGTTTTATTTGTTTCAGGTAAACATCAGAAGGATGGAACCAACTTTGTTTTGTAAAAGAGTACTTCAAGGTTTATTAGGACCTTAAGTTTTGCGTCGACATATTTCTATAAGATGAAATTAGTAAAAGATTGACCAATATATTCAATCTTAGAATGCGGATGCTCCTAAAGACTTTTAAAAGATCTTCGATCGTTATAATACGAAGTGTCATATTACCCAAATTCTGAATGCTGAATTCACAAAATAAGAACAAATATTAAATACTGGTAGTAATTTGTATTTCAGTTCAAATGCAAGAATCTTTCTCTCACTTTAAACCATTAAAACTACCTATCACTGCATTCCTTTTACAATTTTCTCACAAAGACATTTATAAAACCATTTTAAAACACTATTAAATCGCAAAAACTAAAACAAAGCGTTCTATCTATCAAAGTCGAAATTGAAAGAATACAATAAAGTTCGCGAGCGAGACCGGGTGAAGAAACTTAATAAAGTCTGGAAAGTTCGATAATGCAATTCCAGTTGGTAATGTGTTTGATGGATCTAGATTGCGTTTTGTCTGAAGATTGGGAATGGCGAATTACTTGTTAATGCGTTCAGTTAGAATTTTTATAGAATTTAAATTAGTTACCTAATGGATTTTTTGTTAACTCGAGAAAATAAAAAACAATAGTAATGTTGTATATCATCTGATAAGTACTTGATTATTACGAAGAAACAGCAATTGCAAAGCTTTTGAAAAGGTTTACTTCATTTTAAAATGCTTTCCTATTACTTATGACTTAATTTTTTTTCTGCTTGATAATGCAGGAACGTGGAACTAAAACGTTCTAAGTTCAATTCTCGAAGAAGAATATTCATATAAATTTTCCATAATTCTGTATATATTTTTTTGTCATTAACTAAAATCACACCAAAACCCCACCAAAGCTAATCATCACATAACGGTTATTCACAACGTAAAGTAACGATACAATACCGATATGACATAATGAATAACGTTATATAACGAGATCCTGTGACGGTCTAACGTATCTCCGAGTAGCACGCCTGCTTATCGCGAAATTACAAAAGATATTTACGTTCGCCGTATAAAGAAATAATTTACGCGGCAAAGCTTGTTTGGGTGGGCTAAGGGATAAGAAATAGCGGGTTGGAAACGGGTATATAACTGTAGATCGTAGATTTGGTATAGGAATTGTCCATTTTCTGTGAACATAGAGCTCTAATCTTTCGTTTTTTTTTTTACTTAAAGCTTTGTTGTTGGGTGACAACCTCACAACTGAATTAAATTGAACATGTTACAATTAGACATTTTATATCGACGTAATGCGAGCGAATATATTAGCTTTCATTCGTTTTATTTTATATCAGAAGTATAATTTTTATGTGACCTATATTATGTTCCTGTCCTGTTTTTTATTAAATGCTATTCAACAAGAAACTATGTTTTTATCACTTGCAAATTTTACTTTAAAATACAAGGTCTCAAAATATAATTTAACTTATTCATTTCACATTTCGTTTTTAACTTACCACCTGATCATACCAACTTTTTGTTTTACCAAAATTCAAAGCAAATTAATTAGACTGTGGAGGAAGGAAGGTGGAATTCCTCCATCGAAAAAGGGAGGATCCTCGACCAGTCTACTCGACTGGCCGGCCGTGAAGGCCCCAATGGATGATGTCGGAAAGTTGTATATATAGCTCTGTAGCGAAAACATTTCGCTTGCGCGATTCAGAGCGAGGTGTCGCTACAAGACATTTATTTCCACTTGGACCACACAAAAGAGGAGCTCCAAGAAAAAATTACGGTGTTAGCGCCGACAGGCCGTTAGGTGCGTTGTGATCGAGTGGCGTGACTGTCGACTTTGTACCACCCTTGCGGGGTGGGGTGTGGTCCAAGTGATAGCGGGTTAGAGGATTAGCCCCTATGGCCTATACTATTGTTACAAACTATTAGTAAAAGGATGTGAATTTATACGATCTCGTGTGGAAAATCGCAGCAAGTAAAATTAAATACTTAATTATTACGATTTATCGTTGAAATAATTTTGTAAAGTTAGCAACACGTAACGGGTAGCAATTATTGCCTATATGTTGCAATCATAATATTATACTTGTACTGACCTGCGTTGGAATAAATAGGTAGCTGCCGTGGAAATACTTCTCTGTAAACTTTTCCTAATGAATAGATACATCGATTTTGTATGCTATTTTTCATATCATAGAACTTAAACACAATTCGCTACAATAAATCAATTGCAACGCATGATTTGTTAAGTAATTCATATTTTATATTTATAACGAAAATTTCGAACTATATTGACAAAAAAGAGCATGTGTACCGAGCACACGTCACAAGTGATACTTCTTTGGCAAGATTCAAAGATACCAAAATCGTCGCCTTACTCCGTGACGTGATAGTATTGCCATGACGCGACATTGAAATTTTACTTTCAAATAACTCAACGTGCCTAAAGAAGTTTCACTTCAATATTTAATACAAATAATAATAATCTACGTAACTTCATAAGTAGCCAACTAACTCAAAAACCCGCTATCACTCGCACGTACCCTACGCAGTCATTAGTAGGAAAAATGGCGTATTTCGTCTATTTCTCTAACACACTAAATTGTTTCCATCGCACAGCCACCTAACTAGATCACGTTGATAGAAATATTCTATTCTCTTTTTGTTTTGGTGAAATATTTTTGTACCATTTTCTATTGTATTTGATATTATAATGAGTTACATATCGTTTCAATTTGTATTATATAGTAATATATTGCTTCGATTCAGTAGCAAATATTGTTGTTCGAATTTGCTATTTACAATTTCATAAATTATAAATAAACTTTTTCAGAAAAAGGGCATTTATTTTATTAAATTAATTATTACACACATTCAGTTTCATAAAATTGGAAATTAATATGTTAAAAGGTTTAAATTGTTTACTTTATTACTATGAGTACATTGTTAACAATAACTGTATTACCTATAATAATATATCATTCAAAGAAGTCTAAACAATATGCATATATTTAACAAAGAATAATAAGTATCTGATATTTCAATCCCAGATAGAAATAGTTAGTTATTTGTATTAGTTACTAATTACTTTGTAGAATCGTTACCACTCTTCCTGCAAATACACACTACATTTCTTAAATTTATATCTCTCCATTATATCAAAACCATAATACACATTTCAATACAAGTAGCACTTGTTATCAAAAACATTCAATACACTAAAAGATCACCAATTTGTTTGCACATTAGCAATCGTGTTAACACGCAGTGTAACATGAAGATGTAAACATTTAGGTCACAGTATGACTCAAATGCAGCTGCAGGGTACAGCCGAGATCGGTTCCATAACGTTATTATCCGATCACATCACTATAAAACTATATTAAGATGTTATTGACTGTAAAGCGGAGTTATCAGTTATTTTTTATTAGTTTTCGAGTATGTAATTCAATAATTGATTTTTCATTCGTTTTTTAGAAAGGTATCCTTTAGAGAATGTTGTTAAGGGTTGTTTATTGATTGATAGGCTTTTATGTGCAATTTCAAAGCATTTTTGAAAATTTGCCAAAATAAGATTTTTCTTAAATCCAGTAATAACATTGCAATAAGCGCAAATTAACCTTTCTATAATATTATAGAATAACTATCGGTCTAATAGAGTCTCGGTATAAGTAAAATGTCTATTTGTGATATATAAAAATAAATCTGAAATACAGTTTTACTGTTATCTGTAATTACACATATTTGTTAACCTATTTAGAAATAATTGGAATTTCATTCAAGACGTGTTCAGGACCAGAAATTTAAACAATTAAAAAATTTCACTTCACTTTTTTCCCCGACTGTACTTTTAAAAACTAATAATAAGGTCGCTGTTTATAATGACGCCTACCATAATTTGTTATTGGCTATTGTCTTAAGTGTCAACGGTGTACAATCACATAATATCATTATGATAGGTGTTGATTGTATAACAAGAGTGTTTTATAATAATAGACTAATATAAACATGTCTCTAATTTAATGACCTGTTTATAAATATATGGCTACTTGTTTTTATAAACAGAGTTAAGACACTACAACAAAAGTTTTTTGGTAGGTTATTGCCTAAAGCTTACAACAGCCTTCTGTCCTGTGGAAAACAATAAATACTTATTAGAAAATACTAGAACCAATTAACCCTGTAGTGATTTTAACTTAACATTAAACTTCTTATTAAAAGTTCATTACAGTTATCATATTAAAAGTATTTGAAAAAAAAAGTTTTATGTCCCTTTGAAAGGATTTAAAATCACATTTTACTCTTATCAGCTTTAAAATAGGAGAAAAGTTGATTTCAAGTGCTTTATGCTTTGCGAGACAATAAAAAAAGACGGGTTGCACTCCGGGAGTGCCGGCAGAATGAAAACTTGATTATTAACGTTGAGCATGTTTGATATCCATCCGTCTTGCTTTTTCGATCAGGTCACGTGTCCTGACGCGAGTTTAAGATTTTATACCCATTACAGAAAAAGTGCTCAACGCCGCTAAAGAAGTTTTCACTTCAAAAATGTACTATATTTCAAAATTAAACCCAGAATTCGACAGAATCCGTCAGGATCCCACAGAATCCCGCAGGATCCCAATGCACTAAATACTGTAGATACCATGTAGATCATTATAATAGAATACTATTAATTTAGGACACAAGCGGACCGTCAATGCTCTTAGTAGAAATTATAGTAGTGAGACACAGTATTTAACTAAATAGTTATTAGTGAGACACAGTATTTAACTAATTCAGGAGCCTATGGATTCATATATAAGCTGTACCTATTTCTTATACAAGGTCGACCTTAGACAATATTTATGTTAACCTTGCTGGTTGTATGCATAATGAGTACATTTGGAATTTTCTTGTGTGTGTTTGACGTTTCGTATGCGTGTGTTTTTCCATTTTAGGTCATTTTTGCAATGCCTAAGTTTGGAGTGGTTTGGATGTAACTTGTTATATCATCTCTATATTATGATATGTAACACTGAGATGACGTTATTAGCTTTATTCATGTTAGTTAAAAGTTATTCCTAGTATAAGTAATATTTTATAGAAATAACAATTAAAAATGGATAATGGCCACTAAACAAGGTTTAGTTTCGTGAAATAAATTAGTAATAAAACTAGTACAAGCTTTTCGCCCGCAGCGTCGCTCGCCTATCAAAGGAAAACCCGCGTAGTTCCTGTTCCCGTGGTATTTTCGGGATAAAAACTATCCTATGTGTTAATCCAAGTTACCCACTATGTTTGTGCCAAATTTCATGAAAATCGGTTCAGTAGTTTTCGCGTAAGAAACAATCTAACTTTTGTAATATTAGTAGAATTGTAGAAAAAAGGTAATTTAAACCTGAAGCTACCTACTAAAATATGTTACACATAAAATATTCTACATTCACAAATTACACAAATAATATAATGAAATTTCTTTACAACCCTATCGAGATTCGAGACTGAACCTACGACCTTGCCCACATTTATGTAACTAGATCAAAGACGCAAAGGCATCAGGTCATTCACTCTGAAACTGGTAAATTCATATAAGTTTCTGTTCTAATGCCGCAGCCACACGACTCGACGAGTGGTATGGGAAGTAACGAGGAAAGTAGGCAGAGACATAGTGAGGCCACGTTACTCGTCATGCCACTCGTCGTGCTCATCGTCCTGCTCACTGCTCCCTATTTGGCGGCTTTTGCGCGCGAGTCAAAGGACCGGCAATACGAGTGCGAATTAGGGATGGGCGTTGAATCAACGGACTAGTTAAATTAACCGTCTATGTACACTCAACGATTCGACTAGTCCATCGCTCACCAATGCACTAGTTGAATTCAACGGCTAAACAGTCTTATTGATAAGAATAAATTCTTTTCTTTGAAGTTTTAAAAAAAAATATTTTTTTGTTTACAAGACCAATGTTTTGAATTTAAACTATAAAAACAAATGATAATATGTTTTTTAGTAATACTTTTTTTAGGGAGTATAATTTTTGTAAGAAAGCATTTAGCATAAACATTTATTACCTAATTGTTTTATTGAGATTAGAATTTATTGTTTTAAGAATTTATTTAATAATAGTTATTTATTTTATAACACTAAATTATAATATATATAATATATTAATGGTATTTTTAGATTTTAACTGTTGAATTTGAATTTTGTTTGTTTTTAGTTTGTGTGTAATTACGCGCGCGTATCGGTCGACCGTATCAATCGTTGTCAATTCGTTTCAGTTTACAAATGGACTAGTCGAAGATTTTAACTAGTTAAACGACTAGTTGATGAACGACATTTAACGATCTAGTCTGGTTGATGAAAAATACGTCGACGACCCAACCCTAGTGAAGAGCGTCGCGTTTAATCGCGCGAGTAGAGCAGTGTGTGGCAAAAGGGCAATGTCGCGGCGAATAACGGCAGCGCGATGAGCAGGACGAGGAGCAGGACGAGGAGCATAGTGTGGCTGCGGTATAAGAGCAATCTGCAATTGGGCAAGCTTCCATGACCTTGACTTCTCATTTATATTTATATGAACTTTGTATTAGTAACTAGATTTATGTGTACATGCAGTATGTTAGGTTAGCATGTTACAAATGTAACAAAGCCTTAGGTTTCAATAACACAATAAAGTTGTTTTTTGATATTTAAAAATGTGAAAGCTCTTTAGTATATTTTGAACAGCGTCTATTGATCTTAGAGTATTTTGTCTCCCACCAAAACGCTACAGCTTTGATTATTTTTTTTAATTTCAGTTTAAAAAAGCTTATATGCATTTAACTATTAAAAGCATGAGCACAAGTACATCATTTAGTATTATCACGAGTACAAATGTCCAAGTATCTCAACTCATCCAAATCGATTCAACAATCCACAAGTTGTAACTTAACAAACTATAACTACTGAATCATGAATCATCTATGGATCTATGGTATATTAAACTAGCTGTGCCTCGCGATTTCACCCGCATTGCTCCGCTCCTATTTGTCTTAACGTGATGATATATAGCCTGTAGCCTTCCTCGATAAGTGGGCTATCCAACACCGAAAGAATTTTTCAAATCGGACAAGTAGTTCCTGTGATAAGCGCGTTCAAACAAACAAACTCTTCAGCTTTATACTATCAGTATAGAAGTATAGATGATGTTAAAATATCTAGATAACACTCAAAACCGCGGCTCGTAGCTATCTTTTTAATAAAGAGAAATCGTTTCGCAATAAACAAGCTTTTTGAGATAATAAAAGCCGAGTTAAAAAGATTCAATAAAGTTTTATTTACGGAGCGAACATCAAATAGATTATTTCCTATATTAATATTACGACTACATTAAAGTACGGAATGGCATTTTATTTAATTACTAGCGACCCGCCCCGGCTTCGCACGGGTGCAATGCTGATACTAAATACACTACAGAAAAACTGTGAACGTTGTATATAAAAAAATAGCGGCCCGCTCCGCCTTCGCACGGCCACGGGTAAAAAATGCCGGGCGGCCAGCCGGTACCGCCGCAAACGCTACGTCCCGCAATTTTTAAATCTGTAATATCTTCGAAAATATTCACTTAAATCATACGGTGTAAAGGGCCATATAGATCTATATTAAATGAACAATGTATTCAAGGTATTTAATTGGTTAAGGATTAATGCTGTATTGGTTAAAATCGCTTCGAAAATTAGCCATTATTTGTCGTAAAAAGTAAATGACAAAAAAAAGTTATTGTGGGTTATCCATAAGAGATAGACATATACCATCGCGGACTTTTCTGTAGACCTTTTCAATGTGCATAATACTTAGTACATTATTCTGATAAAACTCGTAGGGTTCAGCCTGCGTTTGTAATGTAAGCGGAAAAAATGTAATTTTTTACGACATCACATTAGAAACCTCAAAAATAACAGTACTTCTCCACTATTTAATGGATGTTATTATACATATAAACTATCTTGAATCACTCTATCTATTTAAAAAAAACCGCATCAAAATCCGTTGCGTAGTTTCAAATATTTAAGCGTACAAAGGGACATAGGGACATAGGGATATAGGGAAATAGGGACAGAGAAAGCGACTTTGTTTTATACTATGTAGTGATGTGAGGATTTCCTTTTGCATTTTTAGTCCTTTTTACAAGTGATCTAATTATAACTAGCTATGGCTTCTGACGTTGTTTGAGCAGCGACAATGTACAGTGCCACAAACTTATCTGACCTGTAGGCGTAGTCTCGACATTAGTCGACATCTATAGTATGGACCTAAAAAATTTAGTGTTGTTTTTCCAAGAAATTTACCTTGATATTATGGAATATATAGTAAATTAAAATTAGTTACATAAATTTTTCGCATTATTACAAATACAATTGCATATGAAAAAAGCACATGTTATGCACAAAAAACATGGCAGTTAATTAATTAATTTTAATCAAATTCGATATTTTTTTATATCAATCGTTTAATTAATGTTCTATTTATTACATATTCATGGAATCCAAAATTCCATGTATGGCAATCTCTTTATTTACTTTTTTGACATTTGACATCAATCAATCAAAATAATATTTCTATCAAAATAAATATAAATTTTGTGTTTTCAAGAGGATAATTTTTAATTATGTTCTTAAAAATCCTATAAATCTATTGGATAACAAATATCCTAAGAAAATATCAATCTGCGTTATGTTTTTATATAGTTAACTATCTTACCGCCCGCGGCTTCGCCCGCTTTGTCTAAAACCTAATAAATTATATACTAAAACCAAGCTAAAACCTTCCTCTTGAATCACTCTATCTATTAAAAAAAACTGCATCAAAATCCGTTGCGTAGTTTTAAAGATTTAAGCATACAAAGGGACATAGGGACATAGGGACAGAGAAAGCGACTTTGTTTTATACTATGTAGTGATTTCATATCAACAGGTTTTATCACAAAGCATTACATGTTTAGTTTAAAATAAAATGACCGATGACCGTTTTTAAACAAACTTATAAGTACCTATTCTAAAACTACGAACACCCAAAATAAGAAAAACACGTTAATACAAACAATTTTCGGCACATAATAATTTTTCTCAAAGTATGAACTAAATCGATAATACTTTCAAGGTATAAAAGCTCTAGTTTGTCGTCTAAATCGGTTCTTTTATATTTTATAATTATACTATGAAAAATTTTCTCGTACATACGAGATAAAATTGAATTAAAAATAACTTTCCTTTACTTTAGGCTTTTTATTTTTTCAATTATCTAATACAATAATAAAAAAATACTTTCATTTTCATACATAATATTTTTTTTTTCCATTTTTACTAAAAATTACGTGTTTGTTCAATACAAAAGGTTTGAATGGCTTTTCATTATATAATTTGTGAGAATCCCATTAACTTAACACTTTTTGGACATACTAGCTTAGACAATTATTTACTTTTTTTTTGCAATGGATAACAGACAACAGAGTCAAAATCCACTTAATTGAAAATTTTTTCACCGCAAAAAGCTATAAGTACCTACTTAAATCCATATTTAGCATTGAAAATAGCTACTAAGGTACCATTCCCTTAGATGCTATGTTCAAAAATTTCGAATTATAACGATACTAGGTTTCCGCCCGCGGCTTCGCCCGCGCAGTCAAAGAAAAAGCCGCATAGTTCCCGTTCCCGTGGGATTTCCGGGATTGCGCCATTTTCCCGGGATAAAAAGTAGTCTATGTCCTTTCTCGGGTATCAAAATATCTCCATACCAAATTTCATGAAAATTGGTTCAGTAGTTTAGGCATTATTGAGTAACAGACAGACAGACAGAGTTACTTTCGCATTTATAATATTAGTATGGATTTTTGCCTAGCTAAATTAATAAATACTTTCCATTCTATTGCCTTTTAAAATGATATTATTATTTTCGTCGTTACCTTACCGTATTATCACGCTGCCAATAAGCTCATTATGTATCTTATTATAAAATACAAAAACACCTAAAAGCGAAATGGTCCATTGAAAAGTTACATTTGGGGTTGCATTTTTTAGAGGA
>CAJQZM010041600.1:0-13041 GCA_907164665.1 Colias nastes | reverse complement strand
TTGATCGTTTATTAATAGAAACAATGACATAACTCAATAATTATTACTAATACATGACTGAAATATCAATAGATAGGATTACACTAAACTACTAGTATTCGTATAGGAGGTATCAACGTTGACAAGAGAGAATTTTAGTATAGTTGGTTCTTTGATATGCTGTTCCTCTTGCTATTTCGGTTATAGTCCGGGCTGTCTGGCTGGCCGCAGTGGTTGCGTTTATTAGTGCGCATCTTATCTGCACAGGAAAATATCCTTAATTTAAAGTCATTTTTTAACGCGTAATTTTTAATCTTTTGCCTTTAGATAGATCCATCAGACATACATTTTTTATTGCAAGACGTTTTTTTCGTTGTTAAATAGGTGCCAGACGCAATTTTTATTTCAAAATAATTAAAATATCATCGAAATAAGTGAAATTCCATCAACATGAGTCCCCGTGAAGGATAAGTAATCACTGTGTTACTTATACTATATATAATATTCATTTTACTATTTACAATTTTTTTGCAAAAATCTACCATGGTGCCTCCTTTTCCCAACGAACCTCATATAGGACGTTAAATGTAAACTTGATAAAAACCAAATACATATCATCAAATTCATATTAATACCCAAAAGTGTAATAAATATGAAAGCATCTATTAAAAATATTAGTTTACTAATTATTTAATATAAGTATTAAAAAAGGATAATACCTATAATATAAGTAATAAAGTTATTAGTTACTTATCTTTTAAGCGGACTCATGTTGATGTAATTTCACTTATTTCGATGACATTTTAATTATTTTAAATAAAAAATTGCGTATGGCACCCATTTAACAACGAATAAAACGTCTTGCAATAAAAAAATTATGTCTGATGGATCTATCTAAAGGCAAAAGATTAAAAATTACGCGTTAAAAAATGACTAAAGTTAAGTATATCTTCCTGTGCAGATAAGATGCGCACTAATAAACGCAACCACTACCGCCAGCCAGACAGCCCGGACTCTAACCGAAATAGCAAGAGAAACAGCATATCAAAAACCCAACTATACTAAAATGACTTTTTTTAAAACGTTGGTAGCTCCCGTACCATATGTAGGAGAGATTTGATTTTTCGTATCTTTTTCGAAGTAATCCTAACTGTTAATTATAATATATTAAATACGAAAGTGTTTTTGTTTCTTGTCTTTTTAAGTCATGATGGAGCAATTTATGTGTACGATTTTTATGTCTGCCAATAAAATATTTACTTCTCTTGGAAATATCTACTACTACGAACCAAAAAGTATTATATATTAGTACTTTTTGTTTCAATTATTAATTTTAAAAATAAATCCTTCTCTATTCGTATTCCATTCCATTTCAAATACGAAAGTCGAAACGAAAAACGTAACTGCACAGTTGACAGATATATACGTACATACAGTTAGGAAACTAAGCCCCTGCGATGAAATTATGACTGTTATAGCTATAGGGATGTTACCTTTTTGATATTTAACCGACTTCAAAAATAAAGGAGGAGGTTATCAATTCGGCCTGTATATTTCTGTTTGCTTTTTTTTCACAGTCGATTTTGTGGTAATTTTGAGATTAAAACTCGTTAAAATACAAAAATGGTGTAGCCTAAATATGAATTTACAAACTCAAAACTCAAACTCAAACATTCATTTATTCAATTAGACTACTATTTAGTAGCACTTTCGAATCGTCATTACATGAGTATTTTTAACATTTACCACCGATTCGGAAAGCAGTATCTATGGAGAAGAATCGGCAAGAAACTCCATAGTTGCTCTTTTAAATTATGTCAATATTACACATTATGTCAATATTACAAGAAGAAACAATCCGAATTAATACACCTTGTAAAAGTAAATACATTTTTATCAGTGCTATATTTCGAAATCTTGTTTTGTTATGGACGCCGAAGGTAATTTAATGTACCTAAATTATTTATAATGGATATTTGTATTATACATATATTCAATAATTATTTTAAACCAGAATTTACAATACTTGTATGTAGTTATACCTACTAAATTATTTTTAAAATGATAAATTAAATTAAATTAAAAAACACAAAATATGCAGAAATAAATTAAAATTATTATTATACGAGCATAGAACCTCCACCTTTTTGTTTTATGATGAAAAAGAAAATAGTTTGACAGGCTTAGTGCTTGACAAAGTGGTGACGTCACGTATCGATAAAAATACAATAATTATTATAATATCTATCTTTTATGTATTTATGTTTTTACATTTTGGTGAAATATATTATTTCAGTTTAATTTTAACACGTGCTTATAGATAAGTTGATTTCGGCGATCATTTTAAAAATGCCACCTACTAATTGCGCAGTATTCGGCTGCTTGAATTCAACTATGCCAATTATACCACCAGATGATTTTGTTCAATATGTCGAGAAAATGGATAACATTTTCGTTGCTGCTTTAAGAGAGAACACATAAACTGTAAAGTGGCTGAATTAATTTACAACGAATTAAACCAACATAATCAGTTACTTAAAAAAACTGTTCATAAGATTGAGAATATTTTACTCCTAGTAGACGAAAGTATTTTTCAGTAAATAATTTGTGATTTTTTTTTCGAATAAAGGCATATTTATGTAATGGTTATTTAATATTTTAATATCTATACATATAATAAAATCGTTGGAAAGTCAAAACTGTAGATTGAATATTTTTTTAAAAGAATACTTGGGACAATAGATACCAAAGCCAAAAATATAGTTAGGCTACAAACTGAAACAATCGATATTTATTTAACGTGAAGTCATTGACATCACTTTTCTATACTATGTAACTTTGTCATTCAAAATCTGTGGATGTGTCACCCGCTACTATCGATCCCCCTGAATACCCTTATGATTCTCGTAAACACGCTTGCTTGTGTGCGTGTGCCATTTCGAACGTTTTGTATGAAGTTTCCTTACTGTATGTATCTGTATATTGTGGTAACTGTCTACGTCTGAAATACAAAAAGAATATTGTCATAACCTATTTAAAAGCCAATAAAATCCTCACATTAAAATAAATCTGTACAAATCTCAGAGAGTTGACAATCTTAATTTAGCAACATTTGTTTGAAGTCATCATGTTATTTCTGTCGGGCGACGTTTCGTCTTTTATTTATAGTTTGATACATTTAACATACAATTTTAAGCCAAATGCACATTAATATTATCATTGAAATAGTGAATGCAGATAATATTCTATTCTAGTACCTACATTCGCGCAAAATGCTTGGTTTATAAATTTGTCTTGCCTTTGGCTTAGATTTAGTTGTTCTTGTCATCGAGATATATGTACACTAGAGAGGTTACTCCAAACAAAAACATTGCGCGCGGCCGATGTGGTGGGGTACGTGTGGAACGAGCGAGGCGTGGCTTCAAGTTCAAAGATTAAGCAATGCGTGCAGATGCGACACATTGTGCAATCTGTTTACTCGGTACTATCTGGTGGTACTGATACTAGGGAATTAATAAAAAGAGGATTTTATATTAAACTATGTATTTTAATTTCCTTTAAATAATATCAATTTAGTAAGCTTTTGTCGTTTTGTGTAGTAATCAATAGTTTTATCAGTTTTTGCTTCATGATGTAATCGAATTTTGGAGTATTGGTTTATAATAGCCCTAATTAAATGGATACGATGATTCAATGTTGATGGCGTTTACGTATAAGAAACTCACATTTTGAAAAATCTCACGTGAGATTCGAGGATGGGGGAGGGGGTTGAATAAAATCTCACGACATCTCACCAGGGGGGGAGGGAGGGGCAGAAAATTTAAAAAAACACCTCACGTAATTTATGGACGCCCCCTTACTCGATCACAATTTTTGTAACGAATGTGAAAGACGAAACAATAAATACGCAAAGCGGCTTTTACTATAAACGGAACTACATTTAAAAATATACTTTATTTATTGAGTTATAAGGTTGCTTCCATTCTGTTTATTTACATTCTCAAAAACATCAATCGCCGCAGAGGCGGCTTGCGACAAAGGCGGCTTGTGTCAAAGGCCTCGGCGATATCATTTAAGAACATAATATTATGTACTTTAGGCAAACTTGTAATAAGATCTATTTTACTTTCTTATTAGTCCATTTGACAAGGATATTGGGTAAGATACCTATTGGAATAATTTTATTATTATGTATGTACTTATTAAATCCGCGAATAAAAAAAATTTTTAGTCGCGAATATAGAAATTGGGTCGCATTTTTTTAATCCGCGAATAGTGAAAACGCGAATAAAGGAAGCGCGATTAAGGAACTTTTACTGTATTAGTTTCTGTGAATGTTGTGTTTATTTGTAATTGTTGTGCATAATAATTTATAAATCCTATTGGAACAACTGTTGATGAACCTTTTTTTAATAAATAAAAATAGGTAAATAAATAAATATTACTTAATATAACCTACCGTTTTACTTTGCGTAGTCGGGTAAAAGTATAAATATTTAGGTACTACACCACGGTAATCTTTCCTAGTATATATTGTATATACATAGTTAAAAAATCCAGTTACATTTTTTTAACAGACTCATCGATAGTGTCACGTCTGTGCTGTTAGTCTATGAAAAATGGCGCGAAACGCAGAACGCGTGGTGATTTTTCGCAAAATGATAACAATATTAGTAAAATGCATGACTTACTCATAATAAGGAAACTTACTGGTGAAAAGTCACTCCTCGGGCTTTGTTTGTATTATGGGAACTGTTAAAACAATATCTTAGCACACACGAAGGCATTTTGAACAGAGCAATAACACGTGTTGACGCGGCAAGCGGGGGGCACAGTCCGGCACAGACTAAAGAGACTTGTGATTCTTGCCTCTAGCTCGTGTTAAAGAGAGTGTAGTAGCGATCGCCTCTCCAGTACGTAGTACATATATCTCGATGGTTCTTGTCTATAAATTTGTTCTGTAAATTGCAAAGATACAAATTAGTGTATTGTTTGATTTAAAGAACATTATTTACTAATAACATATTTTTTCGTTACATTTTGAACATTAGATTTCTATTTTCTAGTCAAGATTGATCTAAATAATAATTTAACTAGCTGTGCCCCGCGGTTTTACTCGCATCGCTCTATTCCTACTGGCCTTAGCGTGATGATATATATAGCTTAGCTTAGCCTTCCTCGATAAATGAACTATCTAACAGTGAAATAATTTTTCAAATCGGACCCGTAGTTCCTACATCAATAATTAATTTTTCAATTCGGACGCGTTGTTCCTGAGATTAGCACGTTCAAACAAACAAATAAACTTTAGCTTTATATTAGTTTAGATTCAATAGACTTTAAAGAGATTTAATATCTAAACCTTTGTTAAACCAAACAAGGAAACACTAATATAAATCTAAACAAGTTTTTTCAAAGTTAATCTAAATTACGTTATTTGCAAATGTTTGCGGCTACATTTTACAGTGGCCGGTTTTGGAATTAAATGTTACTGAGGTCTTAAATTAACTGTTTTATGTACTGTAAGTTTAGAAATGCTTAGTTTTAGTTTAAATTGCTTTTAAGATAGTATTATGTGTGGTTTGTAATAAATTTGGGGGTATTTGTAGATCATTTAGATACTAAAATAAGTACTTATTTATTTATTTAACTCTTCAATCTATACATAAAGGAAATTATGCTACGATTTTATACAAAAACACGGTATAGTTTTTTAGGCGGCCTTATCACTTAGCAGTGATCTCTTCAAGGCAACCGGGGCAAAAGGTAAACAGCTCAATCTATACTAATATTATAAAGCTAAAGAATTTGTTTGTTTGAACGCGCTTATCTCAGGAACTAGTAGTCCGATTTGAAAAATTCTTTCAGTATTAGATAGACCATTTATCGAGGAAGGCTAAAGGCATGCTATATCATCATGCTAAGACCAATAGGAGCGGAGCCACGCAGGTGAAACCACGGGGCACAGGTAGTAAATTATAATTGAAATCAAATTAAATATTTATGATTCATAATTTATTACATTAATTACGCATAACTCCATTTAAACTGCGCGTAAGGTAACGGCACCAGTCGTGGACAAGCATCCAGTAATGGACAAAATAAATATTAAATTTAAATATTAAGACCAAAATTAACGTTATATAATTTGGCAATACTTAAAATAAAAGTGTGGTTCATAAGCTATCAAAATACGACACTTCATCTTATTCGGCCAAAATTTTTGAAGATGGCAGAACGTTATGTTTAGTTGCTGCGACTCGTTTCGAAGAAATCCGTTTTTACTAAGGAAATCCTTAAGGAAGTGAGGACACAATTTTGGTTATAAGAATTTTTGTATAAATGTCAGCAAAATTTGATATTACTTTTATTTATAGTAGTTAAGTGTACGAAATATTACACGATTTAGTATCATGATAGGTTATGTTGTTCAAATAAAATTCTTCAGTGTCCATAACTGGATTTAATTCTATGGATATATCCATTTATGGACATATGTCGAAAATAAACTTTTTTTAAAGGTATTAATTACATGCGCTTTTCTGTATTGTCTTTTCTTTCTGATTAATAATATACCTATCACGACCATTTCAAACAAAGGGTTCCAATATTGTACAACAATTGTCCATGACTGGATTTGCTTTGGTTCCTATAATGGACATTGATATTTTTTGTTAAAATTACACTAATGGGTCCAACAACATAATATCTATCTAAACATGAAGAATATATTTTAGAACAATGGGTCATTATGTGCTGTGCGACTCGTTCTCGGCTTCATTCTCTATCACTGCGTAGAGAAGTCGCATACTTATGCGTATTGTAACGCATCTATCATAGAGAGTTCTCTGATGAACTGTTTGGATCGCTGTCTGCTGCTAAATTCCACCACCATATAGCACACACGCTTAAATTTCATCCACACCATCTTGACAACAGTAAAAAAAAAAGCTTTTTGCCTCGTGCTACAATTTGGAATCCATATCGATAGACCGATCAGATTAAGGCTGCTGGCGGATTCAGATTGGCGATTCACTTCACGAGTGTAGCGGAATGCCAGGAAACAGAGAGATATGGCGGAACATCGTGAAGCGGGTAACATCTACCCCCCAAACCTCATGTTGTCCACGTTCGCTCTGACTAGAGTGATATGACGAAGAAGAAGAAGTCCCAAAATGGATGGAATGGCAGTACTTTTTTTACTTATATTTTTCATCCCTGGCTTATTGAGAAAAAAAAACCCATATTGGTGTTTCTTAACGGACATAACTCGTATTTAACGATGCATTTGTCCAATTTTTGCCTAGAAAATGGAAATTAAGACTGTTTTAAATATTATAAGTATGCAAAATAATTAATAAGTACTATTTTTTATAAATACATCCCCGATTTATTGTATTCCAATCATTATTTTCAAGATTCTATTGATAACTATAAGTCTTCTCCAAGTGTAAATAACTGGAGAAACAACATTAGGTACAGTCCATAAATGGATGTTCATAACTGGATGTTGTCCAAAACTGGGTGTCCATCATTAGATTTTCACTGTCCAACACTGGTGCAAAAAAGTGGTTTTTTAATTTATAAATAACTTCATTATTTATGCATTGTAATCTTTTTTCTAACATTGGTTACGTTAAACTAACATTGAACTAAAGGTATAACTAAACAATATCCAATAAAGTTAAAAAACCTACGAGAAATTTGCAAAAAACTTCAATTTTTTCCTTAATCTGTACAAGACTGGTGCCGTTACGTTAATTACCATAATTTTATTTGAAAAATCACATTAACATTTTAAATTCTGATACATAAATATGAAACCAATGTTATTCGATATGTAGGTATAATAAAAAGAAATGATTGCATACAATTTTTCTATATTGACGAATAAGCATAATTTTTGATTGTATAAAAACACGTGAGTTTATTTATTTATTTGTAGAAATGGAATATTATTTTGAAAATAGATTTAAAAAAACATTATTTAAAATACGTATTTTTTACAAATCACTACATAGTATAAAACAAAGTCGCTTTCTCTGTTCCTATGTCCCTATGTATGGTTAAAGTTTGAAGAAAGAGAAATTTAACATGAAAAGTTTGAAGAATCGGAGGATTAACTCCGATCTTTGTTATATTCACAGGATTGTCAATGGTGCCCTGCATGAGAATTTATTAGATGAAATAAATATTAATGTTCCAAGTCGGTCCAAAAGGTCCTATAAATTATTTGCCTTGCCAACTACAAAAAACATGGTCTCTCAGAACAGCCCTTTGATCCGAATGTGTAGGCTTTATAATGAGATTTGTAACAATAATGATATCTTATCTTATATATAAAATTCTCGTGTCACAATGTTAGTCTGCATACTCCTCCGAAACGGCTGGACCGATTCTCATGAAATTTTCTGTGCATATCGGGTAAGTCTGAGAATCGGCCAACATCTATTTTTCATATGTACCACGGGCGAAGCCGGGGCGGACCGCTAGTTTTCCTATATAATTTGTATCAATTTAGAAATAAAATAGATATTAATTTAAATGATGAATAAAATTCAAGTTTACTTATAATTAATTTAAATTATTTTTGTTATTTTAATGAGTACTTTTTGTTTGATATATTGATAAAACATTTGACTTAATAATTAATGATGGTATATAGTTACCTACTGTATTCACTTTTTTATGTTATTGTAATGATTTAAATGTTGTGTGCAGTTTTAATTGGGTTGTAATCTTAATATTGTTTAATTTAGTAAGTTGATGTAAATGTTTTTGGATTATATCCTGTAACTGTGCCTTATATAAATAAAAAAAAAAAAAAGATTTACATACATATTATTGTCCCTGTGTGCTTAAATCTTTAAAACTACGCGACGGATTTTGATGCGGTTTTTTCAATAGATAGAGTGGTTCAAGAGGAAGGTTTTACTATGTAATTTATTAGGTTTTAGGCAAAGTGGGCGAAGCGCCGAAAGCCAGTAATTCAAAAAAATTAAGAAGACTCTTATGATAAGACCTATAAACTATAAACACAAGCATTCTAATACAATTAAATCACATACAAACAGTTACACAATCTAATACTTCAAATATCATGTTAATTCAGTTCAATTATATTGAGCCAACTCAAAATAAATGCACTTAAGAAAATTGATAACTACTCTACGTACGACTAAACTAAATCAGGGCAAAGTCACCTTTATCACTATGTCATAGATACGAAATTCGCGTAAAGTATTACTGACATTAACGATAGAGTATCCAATACCAAAGGCACAATAGTTAATTACTAGTTTTTCCCAGAGCGAAACAGAGATTACACTGATAATACGTTTTTGTGCTCAAATTGATGTTACTCAAGGTTATTTTGAGAAAATCCATATTAAGGTACTTATTTACTTTTTAACGGATTTAAATCGCAATAAATTAGTATTTGAAAAACATAATAAAAATAAAAATACTACGTCTCAAATTCGTTAAAAATTTAATAATCTTCTCGACTTCTTAATTTGAAAACATAACATTTTAAAACTGAATAGTTTATTACATAATAGGTTATAAACACCGTGGTTTTAATGAAAAAACTTGCAAAAATGTCACAAAAAATTATCCTTTGCAGCAAACAAAGCAGCGTGGGTTTACTAGAGTATATTACTTATGACAATACAATAAAATAAAATATTTATATATTTAGATCAAATCAAGCGAGTGTTTCGAGATATTCGTTTTGCAATAACTCATTTCATCCATTAGCAATTGATAGATTCATAATTAGGTCAACACCTATTTTTATTCATCCTGATAATATATGCAAGAATAAAATTAGGAACAAATCTAAATTATGTGATAGCGATTTTTAACTTCTTTAATATAGGTGCGTTGAGTGTAAAATTTTAACGCGTCGCGTCATGGCAATACCGTCACGTCACCTTACTCGTACCAAAATCGTCACCTTACTCCATGTAAGGTGACGATTTTGGTATCTTTGAATCTTGCCAAAGAAGTTTCGTTGACAAAGGCTTTATATTTTATAAGTTTCACTTCTGACCCGTGTGCTCGGTACACACACTCTTTGTTTTATACTATTAAATTTATTTTATAACCGCCTTTGAATAGTCATATTATAACCAAGTCAAGCTTGCACTATAGAAAGTAAACAACTGATAAAATAAAGAAATTTTTGGCTATGTCGCAAAAAATATTCCCCGGAGCGAGCTCTAAACTTTGTTGGATCACACTTGAAAACGTCAACAGGGTTCAAAAAGTTTTATTCCTTTACAATCAGTAAGTTAGAACTGAAAACTTCTAACTTGAAAAGTCTTAACTGCTTGAGCTCACAAGAATCTTTATAATGACCTCTCTTTCTGTCAGTCTTCTGACTCTTTCTTTATTTCCTGTCATCTACACAATGGGCAGCGTTGGCCCAACAAATGATGGTCGATGTTTGCCGCCATTACGGCGATTATGAATCTGCAATTACAGCCGATCATAGATATATGCCCTCTACACTATGGTGATTGCTTCTACTCGCCCAACACTGCCTATAAATTGTGAAGAGGGCCCACTAAAAAAAAGCCGCAAAATGTATAAACACAAAATAAAAAATGAATATGTTTTAACAGATATATTAAACTTTTATAGCACAATAGATTGGATTACTAACCACTAATGCGAAAATTGTTATTACTCATATTATAAAAAAAAGACGTGTGGCACTCGGGGACTGCCGCGGTAAAACTATTGCTTAGCATGCCTTCAAGCCACACCTCCGAGCCCGTCGGAGTGGGGAGCGTGAGGTTTTTTCGTTACGGAATTTCTCGATTCGGTCCCCGCGCTCAAGGCCCGCGATAGAAGCTATGCAATAGCTTAAAAATACTTTATACGTCAGGGACATGATTTTAATCCGATTTTGAAAATTCTTTCTCTTGAAGAAAGCTCCATCATTTCTCAACGACAAAGGCTTTATTTATTAGTTATCCAGGTCAACCCGGACGAGGAACTAATGTCTCTGTGAACTAATGTAAAGGGCTGCATATAACTTCTTTGAATTTGTTTACTGAGTTCCTGGTTTTCATCTGAAAATTAGGTATATAATAACATGTGTTTGTATAGTAATCGAAATTATTTATTATATTATAGGTACCTATAACTCGATAGCGTAGTGGTAAAGTTATTTTAACTTCCTAATGTTTGATGTTACTTAGAATTTTGTTATTTATTACATCACTCAGAATTGAACCTTTGCCAATATTATTAAGTATTAATAATACGAGGAATAGTTTCATTAAAAAGGTCACGCGATGGTTGTTTTTCAGTTTAAAGACGATTAGCTAAAAGTTCAAATATTACAACTTACTTAATCTATTAAGGGGGAAATTTTCAATCCTTGTAATATTATATTAGGTACACAACAACATAAAAATGTCACCTAGAATGTCAAAAGACGGGTAATAGAACATTCCAGAATCGTTGTTTAATATGTTAAACCGACGAATACCTAAGTTTTAACAAACGATTTAAAAATGGCCCCTGGCTTCAATTGTAGATTAAAACGACAGTTTAAGCTGTATATCGAAGACGAGTTAATCCACGAATAACAGTTAAATCTAAATATCGCGGTTTAAACTACAATTGATAATATGGGCCTTAGTGTAGTATCACAGTAATAGTAGCTAAACGCTACAGAACGGACACTCTCCGCCTCCCACCAAAATTAAACACTTACCTCACCTCGCACGATCACGCTATAAATGGCCTGCATTGCAACGAACGATACGCAACGAAGATTGACAACATTAATCAAATATACTTAAAGTAATTTTATTATTTTGGATTTGTGATTATCGTTTTTCGTAGAAAATGGTTAGAAATTGTGCTGTTTAAGGATGTATTTCATCAGAAAAACGCGAATTTCTTTACGGCACAAATGTGCCAACCCTAAAGCGTTAACACACACATTTTCACTCTTTACAGTGTGACTATCAAAACGATAATTTTGTATGGAGTGTCCGGGGTGTGGTAGTAGTTCCAGGATAATATTATATGGGATGGACAATTTTATTTGAAAATATGCAAATGTAAGTATACCTACGTTCATACATGTGTCCTTACCATCTACACTCTCTAATCCATAATGCTCATAAATTACTAATAGTACGTAAAAACTAATACAATTTTGAATCTTTATTCTGAATTGCAATAACAAACAAACAGTTCTACAATTTTATTATATAATGTTTACTATTCACACTTGCGTGCAAATTATAAACCAGAGTTTTGTTTCACTTCAAAATATTTAACTATTTATTACAAGTCATAAAAACTCTGTGCCAAGTTAACTTTATTGTTATAGTTTGTCATATAATCACGCATTTAACAATTAGTATTTAATTTATGGGTGATTATTGTAAATTTATATCTATTTGTTTATTTTTAACACTATGTGTGTATAAGATATTTTTGAAGTGAGACAATAATGAAATATGCTGAACTATTGTAATTTTAGAACCTATTATTATTTCATTATTTACTTCATTTATGTAGCTGGGTACTTTATATTATAACTAGCTGTGCTCCGCGGTTTCACCCGCATGGCTCCACTCCTGTTAGTCTTAGCGTGATGACATAAATTAATATCAAATAGGCTATCTAACACCGAAATAATTTTTCAAATCGGACCAGTAGTTCCTGAGATTAGCGCGTTCAAACAAACAAATAAACAAACTCTTCAGCTTTATAATATTAGTATAGATAAATATTATCTAAAAATAATAAGACCTGAGATTATTATTTTTATTAAAACATAGAGCTAATAACTTCTACGAGGCAGCTAAAAAAATATTTCACGTTTCTAAAAACGTAAGTTCACCTTTTATCTCAACTTTTAAGATAATATAAATATGTATCAAAAACTCATCAGCTTTGCGTTATACTTCTTAAGGAAAATCCTTGATAAAGCGAAAAAGTAATGTTCTTAAAATCCTGTTTTATAACTACGTTTTCAAATTATCAGAAATTAAATTTTTCAGGGTGCTTTTTCTAAAGCTATACTAATAC
>CAJQZM010041599.1:0-15903 GCA_907164665.1 Colias nastes | reverse complement strand
GTACCTTCTCAATAAGTAAGCTTCAAATTACGGTCAAGTGTTTAATACTAAATATTTTCATTCACTTTTTGATAAAAATGTGAATGGCGCTTACGATTTTTAGTTTCGAGCACGTTGATTCCATACTAAACGCGGACCCCCTCACCGCTTACCTCAGGCCCGAATAGCTGAATTTTCGCTGACCGTCTAACCCCCCTTAAGAGATTTTTTTAAAAATAATTAAAAAAAAAAGAACGAACAAAGAACAGTTAACGAACAGTTGATAGAGCCAAAAAAAAGTGCAAAAAATTAATTTCCACCCGCCAACTTAAGAGAGCCGGTCTCAACGTGCATGGGCACATAAACCAATTACAGCACTAGAGCGCATTATGCGGCATAATGCTTAACGTTGAATGTTCCAACTACAGCAACGCTTCGCACAATCGAGCACTCTTAAAAGTAATGTTTTCGCGTGATGCGTGCAATCGATTTATCGTTAGTAATATTATTAATTGTTGGAAAAAAATTTAAAGCTTTCGTTTCATTGTAGTTTTTTCGAAATAATCAAAGTTAATTCAAATTGTGTTAAAAAAATAAATATAAGTATGGATGAAGGTACAAACATTTTTTTCAATGTTTGTACAATTATTCAAAATCAAATTTATTTAAATTAACCGTAAATATTTTTCAACCAATTATTATGTATAGTGTGTATACCACTATATTTACACATTAATGAGGTTATTGCTAACTCTATGAATATTTTTTTTTTCAACACTGAACTTAGCGCAACCTGCTGGTGCGTTTCATGTTCCAATTAAGCATCAGCATAATTCGGCATTGTGCGGCACTGAGTCGCATTATGCTTTGTAATTGGAAAACGGGGACTGTCATCCCTTGGATAAGGTAATAAAATAAACCAGGTAAACGGTTTAAATTATATTACATATATGTAACATCCAACCAAAGCGTGCGGTGTCTATTAATGTTTAGAGCCAACGCCACCGATCATAATCTAAACATGGCTGGTACTTTCAGTGCAATGCATGAATTATTTATT
The DNA here is from genome assembly GCA_907164665.1 of Colias nastes. Lineage (NCBI taxonomy): Eukaryota > Metazoa > Arthropoda > Insecta > Lepidoptera > Pieridae > Colias > Colias nastes. Next base: position 14,864 of record CAJQZM010041599.1, on the reverse strand, counting down.
TAAAACTGATAGGTTATAAACTCTGTACTGGAAACAAATATAATGAACTCAAGAAGTTAGAGACTAAAATGATAAGAGCTTATCTGTGTCCCAAACCTGCAATTACTACAGCTAAGTACGTTAAGTTTTAATCAAATTAATTTTAAGATATAATTATGATTTACATCAGAACTTATATACCGAAAGTCTCGGGACTACATAACGTGACTTATTTATAATAATAGTGTTTGTGCATAACACTAGGCCATCAACAGCTATATGAACGTCAGATAGGAAATGAGCCAAATTTATCCAGTAAGTAACAAGGTTTTTAACTATACTTATTCTAATTCAACCAACTTCTACTAGCTACTCCGTATGTCTTTTGGGTAGACGGAGGCAAATAGGATTTTTCTTCAGACTATAACATTTGATATTTGGAAAATGTACTCCACATTTTCATACCTTCAGAGTCAGATTCTAGTGGTGCAGCACTAAACACTGTCTATTAGGTGGATGGTAATGCTGACCGGGCCTTCAGTTCTGCTTTCCAGAATACCTTCGCCCTTCTCGGTGCTACTACTACTGAAATAGCGGTACTCTTACACGTCGTTCAGGCTTCTAACTGACTAGGATTTCTCATATTATCGTTACAACCCTCGCTCGCTCTAACGAGAACAAATTATTGCTAAGGAATTCTGCTGCAGGACAATGGCAAGAGATTATTATGCATTATTATGTTCAGGAATATGGTGGGTTCTGAATACTATCGTCGTCTGAAGGTATCTCCTTTCGATTAACTGCATTGCAGATCTGATCCCATTTTTGATCCGTAGGAATGCTACGACTGTCTAAACGTTAAACTGGACAAAGAAAATTGCCCTGAATATGGTCGGTTGTTCCAACATCCCTAATATGGCTAGCTTAACTTAGTTACCCCTTGATTGTAACTGCTACCAATGGAGGCACTGCTCGTGGGTTGTCCACAGTTGTGCGAGTGCAAAAATGAAGAACTGAACTCGTGGGGAGCTATGTCGAATGAATCTGTTTTAAGATTATGAAAGGACAGTTGGTTGTGGATGCGAAGACAGGACGTTACTTTAGTCATCTGTAACCACCACGAGAGGCAGCCACGGACAGTGATATAGTAAGAACTAAACTAGCAAAGTTTAGTTGGCTTACCAGACTTTGTCATGTTTTAAATGCAGTATATCATCTGTATAGCATTGCATTTATGACCATTGATAAACTTTATTCAACCGCAACCACGAGAAGCAGGCACGGATATTGATATAGCAAGAACTAAACCAGCAAGGTTTAGTTCGCTTATCTTTGTAATGTTTCAAAAGCCGTATAGTCTGTATTGCATTGCATTTATTGCCCCCCCCCCCCCAAATCAAAGAAATGAGAAGTCATCTGGCAGAGCTTTCTCGTGAAGGGTAGGGGTTCCAAGTAATATCTAATAATACGAGGCTTTTGTTTGGAAGGATTGACCTTCCGTTATTAATTATCCTCTATCCTAAGTAACTCAATAGTCAGAATTCACAGCACTCGTTGAGTACTTAAACGTTTTACGTTAAAAGTTGTATATAAGTTTATTATATAATATAATAATCCTGGTGGGATGACAAGAAACTTGTCTAAGCAAATGATTATCAGCGATTTATTGTTTGAGCCCTGAAGAAAAACTCATGGGTGCCATAATGAGGCCAAATGGGTTGATAAACGAGTCGAATAAATTGCCTACAAGACCGGGCAACTAAAGTAGGCCTATGAGAGGTCAACTATACATAACCAATCGTAATTTGTTACATTCAATCGCTTTGCGATTAAAAAATCTCTTCAGGTGTGTATGTGTAAATTGGTCGGCTAGTGCCATGGAATTACGATACCAAATATACCGTTGACACAAGGCTTGGTGACAATCCTCGAAACCACCGCCACTAATCATCTGCGAGATGATATTTGATCCGACTCGCCTCCCTTTGTTGTAAATAGGCTCTGCATTGGTAAATACAATTATTTGTTCCAATTTCCATAATTGATAAACCAATGGTGGTTTCCTGATTAAATAAGCGTAAGCTAACCTTTTAGGATACAAAGTATTCATTTCATGCGCCCATTATTTAACGTCTCTTACCTATTTTATTGTATTTATAAGGTTATATTACTATACTTATATTGTATAGATGACTGTGAAATAGATTTCAAAACCTTTTTCTACCTACCTTAGAAGAGTGAAGATCCGTTACTGTCATCTCTAAAACTTTCGTGGGTCCTCGTTGACGAAAGCAAATATCTATGATCATTTTAATGATCAATTCTTTGCATATTTGCACCAACCGCAATCAAAGCCCCGCGAGGGCCGACATATATTTGCACCATTTCCCCGTGAGGGACGGTCGTAATCAAAGCCCCGCGAGGGCTGATATATATTTCCACCATTTCTCCTTGAGGGACGGTTGTAATCAAAGCCCCGCGAGGGCTGATATATATTTGCACCTATTTCCCTGCGAGCGACGGCTGCGCGAGGGATGTTTGTAATTTGAAATAAGTAGGGCCTGCCAAAAAATGCTTAATAGTCACCCTGCGAGGGTGGGTTTAACCTGGCTAACGAACCTAACCTGCGAGGAGTAGCGGTTAAACCTAGCGGCCACATTTATGTAATCTGCTTCGAGCAAGATTTAAGGTGCTAATATAAAATTAGAAGTTAATAATAATTTAAAATAATAATATAGCAATTAACAAGGTACTTTAACTTATTTTCCAATGCTAGCAACAGCTGTCCAGGATGAAATAAGAATTGATTTGACAATGGTAATTAATTGTTGTATATATAAAGAAGGCTTTAACTATTTAATAAAGTCAAAATTCAAATCATTTACACTAAATTTTTAAAATGAACTTCGATTCATATTTATTTTAGTTCATACAATCGATGTCACATTCAGTTGCTTTATATCCGTTAACATTCCTTACGAACGCAGCCATACCGTCGCATCGTGCGGACGGTTTTATTGCACAAAATAATCTCCGCTCACCCGCAATTTTTTACTTTTTGTCAAGGTGTACAAGTTTATAATATTATTCTAAAACGTTAGAATAAGTGAATCGTAAATCCTTTGAAAATATGTCTCTAAATTTAATTTCTAATTAAGGTATCTCGATAACTATACGATAACGTCCCTTTCCAAACTAGAGAATTTAAATGTAAAAATTTTGGCACTTACTCGTTTTAACAAAAAAGTTGCATCATTTGAAACATAGGAAACGTAATATAAATAAAAGTAATTTTCAAACCAAAATTGGAGTGTGTAATACCTATGTCTATTTTCGCATAAATACGGATCAGATTAATACTCATAAAAGAACACGTATAGACTACGGATACTTTTGAATGTGTGGTACGTTCATGGTACCTACTGAACATGTGCGTATTCCATCATTATTCAGATGAGCGGCTAACTCCCGGACGATTTATAACATATCACGACATGTTCAGACACGTCGTGACTCGTGCAATTACGCTAACATCAATTTGTTCCTGTTATAATACCTATATAATTTGTTCTTTGAGCTGACTCATCTCGTTCGATAATTTTTAGTAATAAACTATACTCCGAACCGTTCCTAGTGATAACGACAATGTAATAAAGTCGTAGCAATGGATTGCATGCCTGTTAAGCTTTGAGTTGGCTCATAGGATTAGCCTTGGATTTATCCATACCTACTAGGTATTAATAATATTCACTTGTAACCTTGTAATAAAAACACATTAAAAATGAAATAAAATAAAAATGTCTATATAAAAGAGAGGGTATTTGAAATATTTAGTCAATATCAAAAAATCACAAAAGTAATATTAACGATTCGAGTAAAGCCGAACGGTAAATCCGTTAAAATTGCTTTACTCACAGTATTAGAAATTCAAATATTCATTAGTATATATTGCATTATAAAATATTTCAAAAGAAAAGTTACTATTTTACGTAAAATGTAACGGTTGTATCGTTAATTTTAAATATCTTTATACATGCTATTAAGTATTTAAAGCATATTGAAAAATAAACTATTGCTGAAGGATACACTAAAAGACCTCAGCATTTTAAATAAAGTCCAACGGATATACCGTTGATTTAAAAGATTTTTGCTCATTTTTTAGTAAAATATCATTACAATAGATGTAAAAATAACTCACTGTACCGATCCGACGGGATACACTTCACACTTTTAGCACTTGCAATATGCAATACTTAATACTTAATAGCACCAAGGTTGTAGTCTTGTAGACAACCTTCTCGCGGCGGAAGCTAGACGCCAATGAAGAAGATCAAGCGCCTGCACATAAAGGCGGAAACATACTTATGTGTCGTGGCGTGTCGTGGCGCGCCAGGAGCATATCGGTTTCATACATTTAATATGGTTAGGGACATATTTGCGTGTCGTGTCGTGGCGCAACGCGTTCTGTCGTGGCGCGGACTGCTCGCCACCGATTGCGCCAGAGCGGTGGTGGGGGTTATGGCGCGACACGGCACAACAGAAAAATGTGTTTCTATACTGGCGCGTGGCTCGTGGCGCAAACCTCTAGCGGGAATTAAATTTTAATTTTAAAAATGACTGACGATCTCATAGATTTCTCATTTCTCATCGTCACTCTCCAGTTCTTTAACAAGACGATGAAAATTGAAATTCACCTTTGTCTTGTCTCCCTCTGTTTATAGGGTGAACCCAGTATCTTCTTTTCTTTTTTTTGCTCTTAAGAAGTTTCATTGCTAAGAGAAATTGAAGGTCTTCATCAAAATCACTATCCGAATCAGAAGAAAAGATTATTTATGTTTGAACGCTGCAAAGGTTCGTCAAGTACTGTTCAGAAATAACGCCAGAGTACGCCACGACACGACACGATAGTGTGCACACTCACCGTCACGACAGTAAGCGTCACGACACGCCACGACACGTAAGTATGTTTCCGCCTTTATCGTGCACCGGCCGCGCCACCTGGTGGGAGGTGAGCCGTGTGCGAGAGAGATAGCATATATACAACGAGAAAGAGAGGGAAAATAGGCGGAAAAAGCTAGGTACCTTCTCAATAAGTAAGCTTCAAATTACGGTCAAGTGTTTAATATATTATTTTTAAGAATTCATTATACAGGGAAATACCAACAAATTAAAATCTATTTCTGATAATTGCACCGCATACAACTGGCTTACAAAACTGCTCTTTGGAACTAATCCACCCTTTAATAGACAAGTAATATGGATTATAATGTAACTGTTAAAAATTCCAGGCACATCTAGCTGGCGCAGTGATATGTCCAAGCGATGAGGACTCCAAGACGTTCACAATTAACTGTGCGTCCGGTGATATGCTGAAACTGAGAGCCACTGATGCAAGAGCTCGTCAAGAGTGGGTTAATGGTTTGAGGGCAATCGCTGAAGTCCATACTAAGGTGTGTATTGAGTACTGTATGTCTGTATTATATGTAGGTATTTCTTTGCAATAAGGTAGATTAATTTTAATTATACTTTTATTTTATTTTTTAACACAATAACAAGCTTTTAATATTTGTTAATTGAATGAGCATTTTTATGTTGTAAATCTGATGAGTAAAACAAGTACATATGTACATAATGAAACTATACTATAGCTCACAGATTCCTAAACAACAAAGAAATTCATGGAATATTCCTATCATTCATATTACTGCATACTTTAGTCACAGTAAAATCTGTAATGTTTTATGTATAAAACTTAAATTTTCACAGGCAATGGGAGCAAACCCACCCCTCCAACCTAGAGAGCAACTTGCTGTACATGATGCTATGGCTTCTGCTAGACAACAGCTACAAACTACTGAATTAAGGTATGTTATGGTGTTTTTTTTATTATTGGTATGTTTTTACAAATTTTAAAATAAGCTATGATCAAGTGGTGAAAAAAAAAAATTATTGATATCTTCTGCATTGAATATATCTCGATATTAATGCATAAATTAGGCAAATTTCCATTCTAGAAAGAAGAAAACATAGACTTTCCTGAATGGGACAAACAACTGTAAGATACCAATGTTGAAATTGGTATTACAATTACGCAGAGTATTAATAAATAGATAAGTCATCAATAGAATAATTTAAATATAAACAAGCTATCCGCCCGCGGCTTCGCCCGCTTTATAAATTATATATGTACTAAAACCTTCCTCTTGATTCACTCTATCTTTTTAAAAAATTGCACCAAAATCCGTTGCGTAGTTTTAAAGATTTAAGCATACATGGGGACATAGGGACAGAAAAGACGACTTTGTTTTATACTATGTAGTGATAAATCTGATTAAAAATACTCATACTATGTAAACTATGACAATTCAATTAAATGTGTTTTTTTTATGTTTTCAGTGATGCAGCCCTAGCAAGATGCATTGAGTCATCTGATTCACCTTTCCCTCACACAGATCCAGACTTATTACTTCTTAAGGTAAACCTTTTTTATTATTTGTCTATTAGCACAGAATAAATTTGTTTTTAGTAATATAATATGTTAGAAGAGTTTTATTTTAGATTAGTTAAAGTTTCCTTAGACATAGTTTATATCATAATATTTTTTCTTGATATAAAATAATGGTATTTGCTTAAAAACAATAAAATTGTACCTACTATTAATTTTTTTAAAGATGTGGATGAATCTCATACACAATGTCTAAGGCAGATCATGTATTGAAACCAAATTTCATCAACATGCTTAAGAAAAATAGTTTATCATTTAATTTTTTGTTACAGGCAACATCAGCAGCAAGCATGCAATGTCTCTTACAATGTCTAGGCATCTTACTTCGCCAGCAGCAATACGCCACAGCTACTATTAAGAATTCCAACAATGATAATAATCACTAATTATTTATATTTAAAAAATACACTAAGTATGTCTTTTTGTTGTACACAAATTATGAAATGTACTTCTTTAATTATGATGTAAATATTTTTCCAATATAATTTATCATTAAAATATTAATATAATATAGTCATAGTTCTTATTTATTGTAAATACTTCGGTGTTCAAATACTTTACATATGAAAAAAATCGTAGAACATATATTTCGGAAATCAATCCATATGATGATTTACAAAAATTTACTTGAGGCTTAGAAAAAATTACTTTGCACTTTTATAGCAAATATAATTTAAGAGTCCGTATCGATTTTAGAGTGATTTTGACTTGTTTTTGTAATTCTTTAGGAGCTCGTTTAAAAAAAACTAAATTAGTAACAATGTGCTATAATATCTTAAATTAAAGATTTATTCAATATCTAAAATATGTTCGAGACAGTTTATTGATTTTCATTGTCCAGTTTGTTTAATAGCCAATAACCTGAGGCGTGTTTCAATTTTTTCCATGCGGGACGTTCGTGTCTTTGTAGTTTACACGGAATTTAAAAGAAGAAGTTTTCTTATAAAATATACAACAGTAAAGACACTGAGACATCCTTAAATATGTTCGAGGCAATTTAAGTACTTTTATTCAAAAATTCAAAGAAAATCTAAGTTGAAATAGCCTTACTTTGATGAAATTTTATGTGTATTTGGCGTCGAATTTCTAAAACATACGACAGAATAAAAAAAAAATAAAAAATACACATTAAATGATAGATTTATGCTTAAAAATTTGCAATAAAAAAAATACATATTATATGATTTATGAAAGAAATGGAATAATTTAAAGTTCTCTAGAATTTTCGATTATATACGGGAGCGCAAACGCTGTTACGGCAGACCGCGCTCCGCGCTTTAGGGAGTAGGACGTGTTGCGCTGCTCCGTCAGACACAAAATTACTAAAGTACGTTTTTCCCGCGCGTAGTAGTCGGGAAGCCCACGATACTAGATTAGAATTGGTGGAGTAGACGATAACGAGATAATAAGGTCCTATAATGTTTCCACTTTGAGCGCTGCAGCCTTTGCTACTCGACTACACGATGATCGCGTTCAAACGTAAAAATACTAGCTTTCGTCCAGCGCAATTTTGTATATGGACTCTTAATACCTGAGAAAACACAACGCACCTATTAGAGCGGGCGTACACGGGCGGCTCGAGCAGTTAACGGCTGAGCGACGTACACGGACTGCTCGAGCTGTCGCTAGAAACCGCACAGTTGAAGCGGTCGAGACGGCTCGAGCAGTCCGTGTACGGCAGCGAATGAATGTCCATAGTTCACCGCGCGGTCGCGGCTTCAAGCCATCGGTCTCAACTGCTTGAAACGGTCCGTGTATGGCTGCCCTTAGTTAAATACCTATGTAAAACCTATAACTTGTCTATAAAATGGTAGTAGATACATTTTATGATTGACTTTATGATTAATAAAGATTTTTTTCATAAAAATATGTTTATTAAACCCCGAGATCCTTCTCTTAACGAATATTAATAACATTTTATCCCAATATCTTTAATTTTATTCCTGAAACTCGAGTACGAATTCTATCGTCAAAGCATTCTAGATTATCGTCATCGAGTTCTTTTTACACACGATAGAGGCGCTTTTCAAATTCCAATACAAATGCTCTCATACTACTTGCTCTGTGATGCTCTCAATGAAGATATTATCACAATATACAGATACATACAGTAAGGAAACTTCATACAAAATGTTCGAAATGGCTCCCCCCCCCATCAAGCGTGTTTACGAGGGTATTGAGGGGGATCGATAGTAGCGGGTGACACATCCACAGATTTTGAATGACAAAGATATATAGTATAGAAAAAAGTTTAAAGTGATGTCAATTCACATTAAATAATTTCAGTTTGTAAATAATACATTAAATAATTTATTGTTTCAGTTTGTAGCCCTTTCAATAAATATATTTGTAAATACCGTATCTGACTACAAGTTAAAAAGAGACTATTTTTTAATTTCTATAGATATGGCAGCAAGTTTTAAATTATGTTGACATATTTCCACCAAAATGATAGCTACAAATAGTCACTATTAGGAGTCCAGTCTGTTTAAAGATCGCATCTATTTTTTACGCAATCTAGAAGAGCACAAAAATCTAAAAAAATGGAAACCTTAAAAAAATCTTGTTTAAATTTATGTGCATAATTACGTAAATATTAGGGAAGAAAAAGATAGATATTATAATTATTGTATTTTTATCGATACGTGACTTTACCACTTTGTCAAGCACTAAGCTTGTCAAACTATTTTCTTTTTCATCCTAAAACAAAAAGGTGGAGGTTCTATGCTCGTATAATAATAATTATAATTTATTTTTGCATATTTTGCGTTTTTTAATTTAATTTAATTTATCGTTTTAAAAATAATTTAGTAGGTATACCTACATACAAGTATTGTAAATTCTGGTTTAAAAGAATTATTGAATACTAGCTGTGCTTCGCGGTTTCACCCGCATTGCTCCGCTCCTGTTGGTCTTAGGGTGATTATTAATATTAGTTCTGTAAGGTGATAATAGATAGCAGTAATATATTTATAGTATTTCTGTATCGCACTATAATTGTTTTTTCTCGAGTCCATAATATATTGTAGGGTTAGTGTATTACTTTTCATCAACCAAAAATTACCTAAGGGTTTGACGTTTGGGTATAGTTGGCGTCGTGATGAACTTTCGCGGTAAGTGATGATTGATGAAATTGGATAATGATAGATGTAAGCAAGCAAAAGCTTAAGCAAAAGTTATTATAAAATATGAACTAATAACTATGAACACAAATCTCGAAACATAATATTAGGAACTTTGAATATTTGATTTTGTATTGGTTTACTTCTTTATTCTAAAACTAGCGGTCCGCCCCGGCTTCGCCCGTGGTACATATTTACGTTTTCTCTAAATAAGAACCATCCTCGTACTTCAAGGAATATAATAAAAAAAGAATTATCGAAATCGGTTCAGCCGTTCACACGTGATGCCGTGACAACGCGAAACGGGTGCGGACCCGCCGCCTTTTTATAGCTCCCGCCGCGAAGCGCGTCGAACGCGGCAACTGATACACAAAAAATATAATCCTTATGGCTGCATGATTCTGTATTCACGCGCGATGACTTATAGCGTATTTCATGTATAACTTTGGTGTTTCTACACCGATTTACATGATTCTTTTTTTATTGAATAGGTAATAAAGGTATAGGTAATAAATATAGGTAAAACTTTTTTTAATTAGGGATGAGTGAGAGTGTTGTAAACGTAAGAGTAGACAAATATAATCAGAAAGCTCCGAATTGCTAAGCTATTGAAGTTTCACGTGTTATTGTGAGTCAATTTTAAAAGATAGACATATGCTGTCTAGGAATTTATTTTTATATAATAAATAATAATTTAAGAACATTTGTGTCGTACATGATTTCTATGTAGCTTTAACCATTAAGGCTGCACACGCGACGGAAGCTTAAAAAATTGAGTAACTTCTCCCGTTTTCCCAATATTTCCCTTCACTGCTCTGCTCATATTGATCGTAGCGTAATAAAAAGTATACTATAACCTGCCCAGGAGTATGAAGAATAATTGTGCCAAATTTCGTTAAAATCCGTCGTGTAGTTTTTGTTTCTATAACGAATATACAGACAGACAGACAGACAGACAGACAGACAAAAATTTTACTAATTGCATTTTTGGCATCAGTAGCGATCCCTTATCACCCCTTCATAGTTTTTTTTTAAATATATTTCATGTACAGAATTGGCCTCTCTACAGATTTATTATAAGTATAGATATGTATAATACAAATATCAAGCATCCATACTAATATTATGCGAAAGTAACTCTGTCTGTCTGTCTGTTACTCAATCACGCCTTAACTACTGAACCAATTTGCATGAAATTTGGTATATAGATATTTTGATACCCGAGAAAGGACATAGGCTACTTTTTACCCCGGGAAATAGGATAGGTTTTATCCCGGAAATCCCACGGGAACGGGAACTATGCGGGTTTTTCTTTGACTGCGCGGGCGAAGCTGCGGGTGGAAAGCTAGTTATAAATAATTTAGGTACATTAAAAAGCCTTTGGCGTCCATAACAAAACAAACTTTCGAAATATAGCACTGATAAAAACGTATTTACCAAGGTGTATTAATTCGGATTGTTTCTTCTTGTAAATTCATATTAATTAGGCTACACCATTGCACGACGATGCGAAGCATCAGAGAGTGCTTTACGATCGAAAAATTTTTTTCGCCTCATTTTTGCAGCTATTCTTATTATTATAGCCTTGTTAGTTCACGGAATCAAGATATTTTGCATACTATTGTCGAGATAATTTAATGGAGATTAATCCCATACTTTTTAAAAATTGATTTACTTCAATAGAATTGGAAAAAAACACCGAAATAGGTCAAAAAATTTTCCTGTCCGTCATGTGTGAAACCTGAAAACACTATAACTTGTGAAAAAATCCATCATTTGAGTTAAATTTTTTTTTTAAATATTCTAATCGACGATTGTAGGTCACTGAATGCGAATGATTAATTAATTCAGTGTCGTTTAATTGCAATTAATAAAAAACGAAAACTACAAGACTGTATATCTATATATATTTTTTTTATATGAGCATTATGAGTCGTGCACTTAGAGTATATATACTATCTATAGAGTGAGAATAACCAAGTGGGAACAGTAGGCACAGGTGGGAACAACACGACGTTCCCGCCGCGAGCGCTCGTAGTCGTGGTTGAGTGCTGTCGAAGTGCGTTGCTCTGGATTTTTTTTTCATATTTACGAATAAACATGGTGAAATGTGCAGTTCTATCTTGCAAAAACGATACTAGAAAATACACAAAATTGAAATCCAGTATCACATTTCATCAGTAAGTCGATTGTTATACTTATTTTTATGAAAATAAATTTAGCATCGCGGGGGTGAAGGGGAGGTGGGAGGTGGACACGCGCAGGCTCGCTCGCGCGCCTCACTGCCGCCACGTGATCGTAGTGATGTGACCTAACCAACGCTGTACTCGATATAAAGTTTACTAGAAGAACTATATTTTAACAAATTATTTATTTAACTTTAAAATTAAAACTCTTATAAAAATGTATTATAAATAAATTTGTGGTGTGTTTTGTATGATACACTTTCTAATATTACCGTCATATCCTCCAACATTGCCTTTCCAGCCTATCTTTGCCCAAATAGAAATTTTAACTTTCCCGAGTGTTTATGTGGAGTAGCATGACATTTAAGACTTGTTTTGTTTTTTGGTAGAAAATTAAAGTCTTTTCTCGCAACACTGATTAGATAGCACATGTATAACGTCAATCAGTCTGCTACTACATGTCGACAAAGAAGGAGGTGTTTTGGTGGTGCCAAATTTTTCTAAAAAAACTTGTCTCTGATCACTGGGAATCAATTAGAATACGTGAATATTTCTTATTATTTATTAAACTAGAATATAAAAAAGGAGGTTATTTGTTATTTCCAAGCAAAAATACGTAGTATTATAGGAGTTTTGTCGCTGGGCAATGTTAGGTTAATAAACGTAGTGTGACCTATCCCAACATTGCCCAACCGTTTTGAGGTGCTAGGGCTGACACATTTTTAACAGACTTCTCAAATAGGTAGCAAGGTAATTTTTTTTAGGTATAAATTAAGTACACAGCATGTTTTTTCTTTTAGGTATCTAGGTAGGATTGTACGAGTATGTATGCCTGCCTAGGTACTTTTTAAATGTTTAGTAGAAGTTACGTATAGGTACATAAATATTCATAATTTCAGTTTCATTTTAAAGATATACCTAGAAACAGTACGAACGCAATATTCCTACCTATTACTTGTTACCCACCTACATATTTTATTAAACTTAATTTTTTCATCCTTTACCTAGTTGATTTTTTTGTGACAACCCTAAACCCTAAAGATTTTTGTATGAAGATTGTGAGAAAATTACACCTAACTTTGCCCATACAATTTAATGAAGATCTACTTATTTTGGATCATTTTTTGTAAGAGATTCGGCATCTTTGCCTTGTCTTGTACTTTGTCTCTTAAAAACAGCTACGTAAGTCTTAAAATGGCTGAAATATTAAAGATGGGCAAAGTTGTATACTTTTCCACCTTATTTCGCCCACCTCTTTCTTCCTTATTTTTAGAGAAACTATTAAGAATATGATTATTTCAAGTATATCTATTCATTCTAAATTCAATTCCCTACTCAAATAACAGCATCAATTCTGTCCATATTTTGTTTTTTCTTGTATATGATCAAAACACTGTGAAAAGCGGGCAATGTTGGAGGATATGACGGTATGAATGCGAATGTATTATGTACTTATAGTGTAAATGTAAAGTATGTAATGTTACGATATATTTTCTGAACCGCTAAATTGATTTTGAAGATTTTGATAGTAGAATGGATAAAATTAAATAAAAAAATTATTAATATTATTTATTATATTATCATTTAAAATTATTAATTATTTCTTATTTTTATTTAACATTTTTAAAACAGTATATAATAATTAATACAAGAAATATTCAAATGGAATAAACGCACTTTATTCAGTTGGTAAACAAATTTAAAATTACATATTTATACTTTATTCATACATTTCTCCTTTAATAACATATTGAACATAAAATTTACTTAAGATACATATTTATTTACATAACTTATCGACAGCTCAACACGCAATTGATACCTACCCATCCCTATTGGTCACACACACATTTAAATAGTATCTATAGCTCATCTGCCTACGATGTGCACTAAGCAATTTGTGCAATACACGCGCTCTATACTACTGTAATAATATATACTCTAAGGTCGTGCACTTTTGGATTTTCCAAACTTTTTTTGATTTTTTTTTATTTTAACGGGTTTTTATCTCAAAATTACCACAAAATCAACTGTGAAAAAAAAAGCAAACAGAAATATACAGGCCGAATTGATAACCTCCTCCTTTATTTTTGAAGTCGGTTAAATATCAAAAAGGTAACAGCCCTATAGCTATAATAGTGCTTATGTCATAATTTCATCGCAGGGGCTTAGTTTCCTAACTGCAACTGTGATATTATATGCTTAGATTATATGAATAATTTGACTTTAACAAACCTCCCTTGAAGAGACGGAAAATTACAAACTATTCCTTGTATAAAAACTATTTTATCTACTTTTTATTCAGCAACTGCAATAAACTGGCACAATATAAATTCTAACAATAGAGTAAATTTTTATAACATTTTGTTTCAAATTTTGGACATGAGCAATTTCTACTTAGATATCGCTTTATAAATTATAGAAATCAAAATTTATCAAAATGTGTGATCAAGAATTTAGAACGCTTCGAATCGATCCTAGATATCCTTTTCAAAATCAAACCAGGTAAGTACCTACCTATGCCAATAATATAGGTACCTAAGTAAATAGAATATTTTTATGAAGGTTTTAAGCAGCTGCCTGCAGCTTTGATTTTAAATATTGTTTCGAAGTATAAATACGTACGATAATAATTGAAAAAAATATAAGTAGGTAACTACCTAGGTATTTAATTTAATATCCTTACTTATATAACAAAAAATCGGTCAAAAGGTGGGCCGTGGGATTAAAACCGACGTCGATAATCGATTTCAATAAAAAAAAACCTACGATAAGCATTACGATAAGTTAACACTTCAAAGCTACTTACGAAAGGAGTATTAAAGCCCTTGCTCTAAGATTAGGTACTTATACCCGTTCTTTTTATGTCGATAAAATTTTCTAATGAACTCAAATAAAGCAGATTATTATAATTTCCAAATAATAATTAAATTTTAATTTACATTGACTACCTACATCTATACTTATAATAAATCTGTAGAGAGGCCAATTCTGTACATAAAATATATTTAAAAAAAAACTATGTAGGGGTGATAAGGGATCGCTACTGATGCCAAAAATGCAATCAGTAAA